>CP144699.1:5990000-6175000 GCA_036885675.1 Vigna mungo
CGCTGAAAAAATAATATTGACATTGTTTATTTTGAAATAAAAAAATTGATAGCAAAACACACAGTTACTACTTTCACACATCTCTTGTAAGTATAGGTAAATTGTGAGTTCAAGAACTCTACATACATAACATGAAACAAGAGACTCAACTGGAAATGCAAACATCTATAACTCAAATGTACATAAGAACGATGATGTTCCTAATGTGAAGTCCAACACATTTAGCCGTCAATGAACTGTTTTGTATAAACACGGTGCCGCCGCTCCCTTGCATAGATGACCCAGAAGATCAAAGACAGCATTACAGCAGCAGATACCAAAACCAATCCAATATAAATCAATTCACTATTTGTCTGCAGGCCAGGACAGTGATCGTTGCTGATGTCTGTGAATGTTTTCCGCACAAAAGTGCAGTCTTGCAGATCAACCAAAAATGGACCATAGTGATACAACCCGTAGCTTATATTCACTGCAGCTTCCATTTGCCCGTAAATCGTCGGCGT
Organism: Vigna mungo; assembly: GCA_036885675.1. NCBI lineage: Eukaryota > Viridiplantae > Streptophyta > Magnoliopsida > Fabales > Fabaceae > Vigna > Vigna mungo. The sequence continues at coordinate 5,990,504 of CP144699.1, forward strand.
CATCCGACCGGGCGTCTGGCAAATGCCTGATGAAGAAACCTCACAGGTATAGTTCTTCCACACCTGTTTCAGACAACATTTCATCATTACCAATTTTCTTTCGGGAATATTCTGAAAAACATGATCTTATGAACGCATCTGTAGTAGAGGTTGATTGATCATCACAAAAAAGATTGTCTAGATATTTTGAAAGAAATAGGCATGACTGAGTTAGACCCACTGACTATCCTATCCCTATGGATTTCAATCAAAGGTTGATGTTTCTTTAAGGTGTGTCATTCACAGATCCTAATAGATATAGAAGAGTAGTGGATAACTCATTTACCTCACGATCACAGGACCTGATCTTACCTTTGTCGTTGGAGTTGGTAGTAAATTTATGCAGAACCCTAACATTGACCGCTGGAATGTTGTCATACACATTCTTAAATATATCGAAGAAGCTCCTAGACAAATTGTTGAATAAAGATAAAGAAGACTGCCTAATTTCTGAATATTGTTATCTTGATTGGGCAAAGATGTCTTCCAGAGAAATATTCTAGAAGTGGATATTGGGTATCTATTGGTGGAAATATGATTTCTCTGAAGAGTAAGAAAAAAAATGTTATTGTTCGGTCTAGTGGAATAACTGAATATAGAATTATGGCCTCAGGAACTTGTGTGAATTAGAACAACTGATTCAAGAGTTAAAATTTCTTGAAACTCAACAAATGAAGTTATATTGTGATAGTCCCCTTCATATTATGTTGAACTAACCATATAGAGATCGAGTGTCATTTTGCTGAAAAGAAGTTGATCTCTAAAGAAATTTGTACTGAATTCATTAACTCTAGTATTAACTTGAGAAGGCCTCGAATTCAATTTAAAAAGTTTCAAGTGAGGTGCATACGATCCAGAGAGGCTAAGCGGTACCCTATACACAGTTTTGTACCTTTTTCAGTCTCATATTTATATCAAAGATGTTCATCAGTGGAGAAATTTGAACAGACTTATTTCCTCCTGAACTTTTAAGTGTCTGCCCGAGGCCTTCAAGTGGAGTGGTTCAACATTGGTTTGGGGTGTTATGTGGAAAAACTATCTACTTTTGGGTCAAATTCATGTACTTTAGGTGTAAGTTTTAGCATATTGGTTGAATAATGAGTTGCGACCATAGTTATAAAAACCAACCCAATGGGTTAATAGGTTCATCAGTGGTTGAATCAATAGGTTGCTAAATAAAATGTATGACTATTTTACGTAATGAACCATTCATTACAGGTGATTCAATGGGTATTTTTCTTATCTTACAATATGTGTGTGTGCCTAAGCTTTTCATTCCTGGACATAGAGTTACTTTTCAAAATCTTAAAAAAATAGACCTTACCTCTGCAGCATTGTCCAACGGAACTTCCCCGGGTGCACACGACCGATTAGTGAGGTCAGCATTAAATGGATTACAAAGAGGAGGCATCAAGGGGCCTGATTGATTGTAATATAAGGGTCCAGCAGCAGGTGGGAAATTCCTGTTTGTGATATTGGAAACAACGTTGTCAACTAATTTAACAAGCTGATGAGTCACTTCCCTGGTCCTTGTCAATGTTTCCTGGGCAGTCGCATTATCTACACACGGAAGAATTTCATCCAAGGCTGTCTGTGCAGTGGGGTTCTGCACCCACTCATCCATGGCAACACATGTATCTTCAACCACACTGGAGGTGCAACACAAGTGATTATAGCAGAAAATGGACTTCATCAAATGAAAGATTCATAATAGACAAGTTAACAGAGTAAACCGCAAAGATGAAAACTAAAAACTTCAATGTAAATTCTACAAAATAGAAGGGACTTACTTGTGAAGAAAGAGAAATATACCACAAAGTATAAATGTGCCAGCAACAAGAATCCAACCAATGAGGATCAAGCTGCAGTCATTAAAAGAACACGATTTACTGACTGGTGATTAGAGGGACAAACTATTAAGAATTACAAAGTCCAGAAATAAAAAAATATTAGAAAAATGCTCAACTAGTTTAACTTACAAGTATACAAGACCTTGCAGACCAAATATTGATAATACTGCAGAAAGTTGTGACCACAAAAACAATCACATGAGACGACAAAAAATCTTTATCATAGAGACATAAAATAGAAACAGAAAGAAGTATTAAAACAGGATAAAAGAAACGTACAGAATCCAACAAATGCAACAAAGAGCATAACAGCAGCAAGAATAACCAGAGCCAGTCTCCTACAGCACATAATATATAATTGTCATAAAAAAAAAACATTTTAAAACCTCAAATCAAATCAAGATATCCAAGTGTACTAACTAACATTGCATCTATGACATCTCTAATTGTCTCTGAATTATCTTTAGTCTTGCTGGAAAGTTCTACAGCAGAAGAATTAATCTTAGTCTTAATATCGTCAATCTGCTTCTGAACATCAGCAGGCAAAAAAACGGCATCAACTCCAATCTTCTTAGCTGCATCAAGATAATCTGACACATTCCTGAGGTTTTCAGCGGTGAAGTCTGCCTGACTCACCACATATTCCAGAGTGTTTATGGTGCTCCCGTGAAACTTCCCCTGAGAGGTGTAAAGAAGGACACATCCAACTCTAACACAACCAATCACACACATTTAGAAAACCTTAAAAGTCAAATGAATCAAAGATAACATATTATGTGCCACAGAGAAAGAGAGATACATTGCTGCAACGGTGAAGAGGATGAGGAAGATCAAGGATAAAGCATAGGCCAAACGTGAATAACCGTAAGGCTCTCTTGGACAACAGCAGTAGCAGAAACAGATTATGGATAAACTAAGTCCAAAAATCACAAACCAGACCGCAGCAACAACAAAGAAGGGAACCGCAGTGAAAACAACTGACTGCACCAAAAGACAACAAGGCAGCCAAATATTATTAATAGTTCCAAAGCAGTCGAAACATTACAACACAGCAATCTTCAGCTACCCTCTCTACTGTTTAAGATATGATTGATAGAATTAAAATAATTTGAGTTGCTCCCAACTTAAATTACGTTAAATTTTATGGAAGTTCTGTTATCTGGTTTCTCAAAAAACTAAAATACATAAACTAATTTTAATAGTTTAAAAGAGACTCAATTTATTCTGGCTTGTCTTCTTATTTTCTTCTAGATGGGAAACTTACCTAGAACTTAGAAACAAAAAAAAAAAACTAATAAAAATTGGAAACAAATGGCAAGCACGAAGTTAGAAGCATAATTTAAAATTAAGAAAAAGAATGCTCATGCGTGATCATGGAAGGTTAGGTGGGAACTGAAAGTGAGTCACTCTCAACATAAACACTGATTTTTTTATAAAAGTTTTCTCATCCCGTTCTCAAAAAGCTGAAATGCATAAATTGAGTTTAGCTTATACGAAATAAATTATTTCATCCTCTTATTTTTTTTTAGCTAAATTTATCCAAATTTCAAACCGAACTAGCAAATAAAAGACACCGATAAAAAGCATGATTTTTAGAAGAAGATAAAAAAGAGTCATGAGTGGTGGGTATTGAAGGTTAGGTAGGAACTGACAGCAATGTAGTGGCGATTGCTGATATTCCAACCACCGGTGTAACGGTTAAAGTTGTCCGAAGGGTCCTTCCTCGTAGTTCTTCTCTGAGCCAATATCAAAGACGTGTTGCTCGGAGCATCTTCGGCCATCGATCTCCTCGTTTTCCACGGTAGCACCTTCGGGAACTCTCCCCAACCACCACCCTCAACTCCATCTGAAATATACCCAGAAAACAAAAACACAAACAAAGCACACCCATTTCAGAAAAATCAAAACTTCGGACAAGGGAAAGTAAAAACAAAACAAAAAAGAAAAAAAAAGAAACCTCGATAACGCAAGGAATGGAAATCAGAGGTTTTAACTGCGGCGGAGAGAGAGAAGAACGATAAAGGTAGGAGAAGGGTGAGAAGGAGGAGAAGTGAAGGGTGTGGTGTGAAGCATGGCATAATGGTTTAGTGGGTTTTGGTTAGAATAGTGAGTTTTTTTTCTTTTTCTTCTTGCGGTTTCCCCAGAGCTTCTTCTTCTGGTTCTGGAGAGAGACACAGAGAAAGAGTGTGGGAGGGAGAAGAACAGAGAGAGACAGCGTTGTTGGTGTGTGAGATGATAAGAAGTTTTTTGGCGATAGTTTATTTTGAGGTGAGATCTTCGGCATTTCGCGTCTTCGGAAACAGACACTTCATATTTGTACTTGTAGGCCCTTCACCCTTTGTTTGAACCTTTTCCAAATCGTGTCTACTTCAAAACCGCGTGACCAAAATACCCTCGTCTTTTGCTCTCTTTTTTCCTTCTCACTCCTCCAATGACACTTTTATCCTCCTCTACTTCCAAAACTATTAATCACTTTTTTGTTTTATTATTATTTTTTTAAATTTGGTTCATTTATTTATGAAATGCTCAATTAAATTCTTTAATTTTAAAATCACAATGGTGACTGGTTTACTGTCGATCTAATTCTTTTCCGTTTTAAAATTTTGATTGTGTCATTTGTTGAGATTTATCCGTTTTATGAATAGTCAATTTTGTTATAAATGCTATTTTATATATTAATGGTTAATAATTTTATTAATGGATGAAAAAGGGCTACATTAATATATTTTAAAATTTTAAAAAGGAATTTTTATTAGTGATGAAATTAAATAATGAAAACGATGCATTAAGTGAATTTCTATCGAAATAATATGGTTGAAGAAAATCAAAAGCTTATGGTTTGATACGGATTGATAATTTTGGTCGATTTCTTAATGATAAATCAAATTGAAACCTATTTAAAGATATAAAAGATAAAATTAAGTGATTTATGGTATATTTATAAAATAGTGGAAAAAATATTTTTTTACCAAGATAGAAGTCATTCATCGAAAGGAAAGTTATTTGACAAATAAATGGAGAAAGATGTCATTTATTCCTTTCAATAAGTAAAACATGGAAAGTTGAAACTGATTAGTGAAAATGTTTTTCTTCAAGTAAATCAAATGAATCTTTCATAAATGATATTGTGTAGTAATTAAAAATATTTAAATAATTGTTTGAATATAATTTTTGTAGAGAGTTTCAGTTGTATATCAATACCTATAAACGCCTAAAATGAGAATGAAAAATTAATAGTAATATTTATGCTCGTAATCACGAATTATATAGGTTTCTTATAAAAAAAAATCCTAATTTATAATTAGTAACATCTTTTCTTTTTGTTGTTTATATTTTGTACTTATTTAAAATTTCAAATTGCTTTTACATTTTTTATAATATTATTTTATTTTTGTGTTAAATTGTGGACATAATTTTAAGCATTCTAAGAACATAGTCAACAAGAAAAAAATAATAAATTCAATATTAATTGTAACAATTTGGATCTTCCTTTACATATTCTTGTTCTACCTTTTATGATTTTTTTATCACAATTTACATTTCTTGCAAATAATCATTTCCATTTTCATTTTTGTTTACTTTGTTTTCTATTTATATCCTTTTTTTTACCTTTGTTTATCATTCTATCTCTAAATATAAAAAAATAAAAAATATATATATAATTATTGGAAAGAATACACTAATCCCAGATTAAAATATACATTAAGAGATAATTTAGTGATTTGACCATATTTATAACATTAATTTATTTACAACATAAACAAAATATTCATTAATAGCAAACTCATAAACACTAAAACACTCTACTTCAAATAAAAAAAAAACATACTTTAAATCATAAACATTAAAAACTCTGTTCGAGTTGATTTGGTTCATTTATCATTCATTGAATTGTATGGAACCAAAGTCCTCGAAAAACAATATTATTTTGTGATTGATTTTTTTTTTCATTAAACATTTATGAAGAAAAATTAGAGTCTATATTTCATAAAAATAAAACTAAAATCCTTAAATTTTTATGTTCAATTCTTATTATGTGAATACAATATACAAAGTTCAAATTTTTATGTATTTTAAAGACAAAACTTGTTTTATAAAAAATAATGATAAAATTGTTTTCAAGAAAAATAAATCTATATAATATAAAATTTGAAATCCAAACGTGCAGAAAGCTTGGTTACTCAGCTTAACATAGAGGATGAATGGACCATATTGTTCCTCGAGCTTACATTTCGAATTTTAAAATCTATAAATTATACCGTTTTCTAAAATTGAACATTCCCTCGTGCCAAGTGAGAAAAGGTGAATCACTTTCATACTAATTTTGCCAAAGAGCAATTAATTTTTATTTGCTTAGTAGTCTTATATTAACAAAAAAAAAGTGACTATTAATAAAGTTGAATTAATTATATTATTTAAAGTAACATTGAATACATTTCTTTCTCAATTTATTTTTATAAAATTATATTTAATTTATAAATTAAATGTTTTGAAATGAAGACTTAATAATCAAAGTGTATGTGTAACTACAAGAGTTTCTTTATAAATATATAAATATATATAGAGATAATAGAAAATATAAAAAGAATTTCTACATGTTAAAATTAAATTACGTATAAATTAAAATAAAATTTTTAAAAATATATATATAATTTTCTATGAATTAAATTTTATGTCAATTGAAGAATTTAAGTTGAATAATTTGCATACTTTTTAGAATGTTTTATAAAGAAACTGATACAAACAAGTTTGAAACACTTCTGTAAGGAAACGGAAACGATAATGAAAAAGACTGTTAATAAATTTTGTGGTGCAGTTGATAGCCACGTTTGGAATAGGATATTTTCAGTTATGATGTCGGCATGTTCTATACGAAGAGGACAACGACAAATTGTTTTAAACGGTACTATTTCAAAATTTTAGATAATTTTTTTTTTTAATTTACAAAGTTAGTTTAGATGTTTCCTATTTAAATTTTAGTTTGTATAGAAAATTTTAATTTTTACCATATGTAAAAAATAATTTGTTTCGGATAAATTGTGTAAGGAGGTTCAACCTACACATAAAATTTTGATGTATCGGATCACCGGTATATTTTAGGTTATGATTTGTTTTTAATATCACTCTAAAAAATTTTTATTAATGAATATATCTTATGTATATAAATTTATGTTCATTTTGTGTTATAAATTAATTTTCTAACATTTTATTTTTTAAAATATAATTATTATGGGAGGTGATACTACTTTAACAAAATGATAGTTCTTAAAAAGATTATCAATCAAATAACTAGTTAAGTTGAATAACTCGTAAAAGAAGGGCATTTTGGTACACAAAAATATAAAAACAATGTGATTTGGTATAACGAAATCTCATATAAAATTGCTAAGAAAAACGTGGTGAGCTAGCATGTCCTAACCCATCACCATTTTCAATTTTAGATGCTTCATGTTCTACAGTGTTAAACTATTTACAATTACAACACCCAAATTCTACTTGAGAAGTGTCGAATATATATGGTGCTACGTGTTTTGATTACGTCATCATCTTCTTAGTTTTGGTTGGATACGAAAAGAAGGATTAATTAAGGTTAAGATAATCAAGCTTGATTATCGTATTGGTGCCTTCTTAATCACATATTTGAACTTGCGATTCTTTGATTAACTTTAGTTTATTATCTTTATGAATACTTTATACGATGCTAACATGATATGCTAGCTGTTGCTTATTAGATAGTGACACACATTCATCCACGTTATTTTGGGACCATATTCATATACGGCACAAAAGTCAAAATAAAGAAAAAATAAAACAATATATTGAATGCTTCTTAGAAAGATGCTTTCATTCATTTATGAAGCCTTAAGAAGATTGTCAATTTTTTTTGCTTTGAGACTATCATCAATGTTACGTGTGATTTCTGAAATTTCCTTTCTAAGCCTCCCTTTGGCAGTGTATGTTTTTTTATCCATTAATTAATCATGATATCATATCACAGTTGTTTGTCTTCAAATATGAATTATGATACAATGCTACCTACTACAGCTTTTAATGATGTGTAACACTAATTATATTTATCTATTTTAAAATCAATATTAGGAATTTAAAATAACGGTTTTTAATTCTTATCAAGACTAATTTCATATTTTGAGGAAATGAGAAATAGAGAAAACTTTGTGTGATCATGATTAAAAATCTCTAATTTGATGACAAATGAAAATATATTTATGTCATTAAATTATACCTTTTTTTTTCTTTTATAAATTATTTAAAGTAATAATTTATACTTATCATGTTTCTATTCTTGTTAGGTATAAAATTTGTGTTTCGTATTTATTTTCATATGGTAAAGTGGCATATTTATACTCACGTTCTAACCCATTCTCATTATTTCAAATATTTATTAAATAATTTTTTACACAAAAATATGATATTATCATCAAGAATTTAATAAGAAAGACACATATTTCTTTTCTTTATTATCAATATTTAGAAAGAAATCATAAAGAAATTATAATTACATATTTAATAGAGTATCAAATAATAATTGTATCAATTCAATGAAATTGATATTTATATATATATATATATATATATATATATATATATATATATAAATATATTATTTTTTTGTCCATCAAATAACAATCTTTTTTATTAGTCCAATTATTATTTTATCATTTATTGTTAATTTATTTATTTATTGGTCTCTTTCATTAATAAGTTATACTACAGGAATGATTGATATTACCGACGGCCATAATTCGTCGGTAATGTATAAAATTCGTCGATAATTAGCATTTATTGACGGTCCGGTAAAACCGTTGTCGGTAACTTTTACCGAAGGATTTTGACCATCGGTAATTACTGAAGGATTTGTCCGTCGGTAATTACCGAAGGATTTAGGCCGTCGTTAATTACCGAAGGCTTTTGACCTTCGGTAAATCTGTCGGTAAATGTCGCGACCTGATTCATCTTCTTCCTCTTCCTTCCTCGCTCTATGTCATTTTTTTTTTCATTTCCACGAACGCCACCACCAAAACAGCATCACGCGAATAACCATAGGAATCATGGAGAGTTGAGCTTGCCGGAAAAGTTTATGACCGGTGATGTTGTGTCATTTTATCATGGAGAGTTGAGCTCGCCGGAAAAGTTTAGGACTGATGATGTTGTGTCATTTTATCATGGAGAGTTGAGCTCGCCGGAAAAGTTTAGGACCGGTGATGTAGTGTCATTTTATCATGCAGAGTTGAGCTCGCCGGAAAACTTGAGCTAGCCGGAAAACTAGACCTCGCCGGAAAAGTTGAGAGCATCCCGTGATGGTGGAGAGTATCCTGCGATGGTGGAGAGCAACCCGTAATGGCAGAGAGCTGAAGCCACAAGATGGTAAAAAGAAATGAGAAAGGAGTAGTGGTGGTGTGAAACTGAGATGGTAAAGAAAATGAGGAGAAATTAGTGTGTTTGCCACATATATTGGCACTGCAAGCGGAATTTGGGTGGTAAAATTTCCGCTCTTTTTACCGACGGCCAAAAGCCTTTGGTAAATCCGTCGGTAACTGGTATTAACATTACCGACGGACAGGAGCCTTCGGAAAATCCTTCAGTAATGTCGGTAAGTGAAATAATGGGCGGGAAAATTCTCGCTCTTTTTACCGACGGCCAAAAGCCTTCGGTAAATCCGTCAGTAACTGGTATTAACATTACCGACGGACAGGAGTCTTCGGTAAATCCTTCGGTAAGGGACATTGTCACTTAGCGACGGATTTACCGAAGACTTTTATCCGTCGGTAAATGAAAATCAAAATCCGTCGGTAAAGCCGTCGGTAATGAAAATTTACTGACAAATACATTTTCGTCGATAAAAATCCGTCGGTAATATTGATAATTTTAGTATATATATACTTCTCACACGAGACATAAAATCTAACATCATCTTCAACCTAATTAAGGTGCTAATTTGTGAGTTTTTCTTCTTACATACTGATCATCTCACTTTTTTTCATTCAATATGAGATTTGTTAGAAGTCTCGCATCACTAGTACAATAAAGAGTTTTGACACCGATTATTTTCAACATCGTATTTCAATTTCCAATTTGGTTTCTGAACCAAAATCTATCAAGAAGAGGTAAAAGGTGAGATCTTTTGACTTTGATTACAAAGATAAACTTCAACATTAAGTTTCGGTTGTCTCTGAAGCTAACAACAATAAAATATTATACCAAAAACGAGAAAATGAATAAGCTTTAATTTTGAAAAACAATTGAAGTCTATTTGACTATATATTGTGGTTCTTTGGTCAACCCAAACTTATTGTAATATTTTTAAAAAAAAATAAATATTTCCATTTTGAGTAACTCCACGCTGTATTAAACAATTTAAAAAATTAAATCAAAATTAACTCATATAAGAGCTCATGACACTACCTCTTACCTAAAAACTTAAAGTAATAAATATGTATATCATTTTCATTATATATTATTCGCCTGGTTTATCCTAATCTAATATGCGACTTCTTCTGATTCATGTCAATAAAAAAAATTGAGATAATGAAACCACATAAATAACAAAAAAATATGTGATTATAATTGTAATGAAAGAAAAAATACTTTAAAAATCATTAAAGTATTGGTGGATACGTAATAATTGAGCGAAAATGAAAATTATATTATATAAGAAAAGGGATCTTTAAATGAAAAAAAGAAAGCATAGCATAGTGAAAATAAGTTTTTTTAACTATCTAATAAAATAAACAAATTTTAATAATTTAAAACAGAAACAAGACAGATATGTAAATATTACTCAATATAAAAATTCATGTTTTGTGCAAACTTATATTCATACTCATTTATTACAAACATTCTTCATACTAATTTTAAAAATTTAAATTCCAAGATAATAATAATTTTATTTTTAACTTGTTTTCCTTTAAATAACTTTCTTTTTCTTTCAAACATTTTTCTTTTTACTCTTATATACTTTTACTAGTTTAATAAGGTGTTAAATTTACAATTTATATGTTCTACATCGTAATAGTTTTATATAATATACTTTTAATTTAGAAAAAAATATATGCCATTCTATAATATATATATATATATATATATATATATATATATATATATATATATATATGAATCAATGAAAAACATTTTATAAAGACACTAGGTGAATTTGACTAAGTTAAAAGACTGTTCGACTGAAGAGCTTGATAAGAAAAAAGGAAATCAAAGTAACATGACAGTATTTAAGAAATTGAGAGTAGTGGCAAAATACAAAGAACACGCGAGCAATTATGAGATATGATAAATTTTCCTTCAAATACAAGTTTATACATTGCTCGTATAATAATTGTCTACCTATCTTAGGATGATGACGCATGTCATGTACGTTAAAAATAAATAATAATTGTGGAGTCTATAAATCGAAACCTTCATATACAATGTTAAGCTATGAAAAAAAATATGTATTTTGAATCTTGTAGTGCTTTTACTAGGAAAGACAAAAATATATGTATTTATAACCATTTGTGAATAAAATTTGTAATAGATAGTATTTATAAGTGTTTATTATTTGGAAAGGGTAATAAGTATTTTAATATTTAGGTTTAATGTCTCAATATGTCTCTATTTTCGTCAAGAATTTCAAATAGGTCCATTTCTTTTTTGACGTCTCAATTGAGTTCTTATTTTTGTAAAATCGAATCAAATAGGGCATTTTCGTCAAATTGAGATGACGTCGTTAAGAAGGATATGCTGATAGTGTAGTTTTTTATTACGTGCCATTAAAAACTTGACTGAATTGTATTTTTTTAATTTTTAAATTAAAAAATGAAATATAAAGAGTATACTTCATTTTTTAATTCAAAACTTAAAATACAATTTAGTCGCCTTTTCAATGCCACGTAATAAAAAACTACACGGTCAAGATACACGTCTTAATGGGGTCATCTCAATTTTACGGAAATGTCTTATTTGATTCAATTTTAAGAAAATAAGGATTTAATTGAGACGCCAAAAAAGAAAAGGGAACTATTTGAGATTCTGGACGAAAATAGGGACCTATTGAGACATTAAACCTAATATTTTATTTATAAATATGTTGGATGTATGTATCATATTATACGTTATTTGTAAAATTTTAAAATTAAAATTGAATTTATATTTTATAAAGTTAAATTAAATTTAAATTTAAATTTAATTTATATTTTATTAGATTAAATTTCATTAAAATTAAAATTTAATTTATACTATATTTTATATATTTTGTAATTTTATTTTAAAATTTATAAAATATATTTTGCAATTGGACATATGAGTAAGTAAAAGGTTAGGGTATTAGTTAAAACGGGAGTCTATGGGAGTTTTGATAAGTGAAATTCTAAAAGAATTTTGGGAGGGAACTTGGGATTTAGAGTCTCTTTTGAGTCAAATAAGACTTGCTTAGCCATTTAGTACACAAAAATCTAGTTGGTAATATATGAAATCTTTTTTGGTGGTAATTTGAAGTAGTTAATTGATTATATGGATTAAATTCTTAAACAAGTGATCAAATTGGTATTCCTTTTTTGTTAAAAACTCATTTTCAAATCAATTTTGTGCCAAGATATTGAGTGCATTTAGACCAGGTAGCTTAGTTTTGTAAACTCTGATACGACGTTCAGCAGTAGCCTAGCGACTCCCAAGTGGCAGAAAGTCGAAGGATTTGGCGCTTAATTGCACATAGGTGGCGTTCAAGCACTAAAGTTGCAAGGAGATTGGTGCTCATCGCCATATGCTTTAGCTAGAATTCTCTTTTTGACAGTTTTCTTACTTCTATAGTCTTTCAATTCTTTGTTTTGGAATATAAGTTTCGTGTAATTGTTTTTTGTACACTCTTTAAGGTATGTTTAAGATGTGATGTGTGGATCTTTATATTGTTTATATTAGAAAATGTAATGAAGGTTAAATAAATGTTGCATATATGAGTTTTGATTCATAGTTCATATGAAATGACTTGTGAGCGTGAAATAACATGTGATGCTATAATGATTTCAATGAAAAATCTTTAAGATGGTTGTGTATAATGTATATCTTGATATACGATGTTAGTGATTAGAGATTATTTTGACGTTCTTAAAAACTTCTCGCCTCAAGAAGAGAATGATAGTTATATTGTGGAGAGTAGAGGAGGTCCTTAGTCTGATGATCAATTGTTTTGTCCATAGATGTTTGATAGATTAACCTCAACGTGTGGCAATTGATGTGGATGAGTTGTTGTTGCACCACATCCAAGGCAGAACCCCTATAGTTCGATATGAATACATGTATCCGGATGGTCAAGTCTTGAGAGAAGAATTGTATGACTTATGATTGAATGTTTATTTGTGTTATACGTCTAATTCTATAAATGTGATATATGATTGTTCTTAGTACATAAGTTGATCTTTTCTCTTATGTATTATTTGTCTGTTTTGTTTATTTTCTTTTGCAATTATTATTACTTTAATAATGTGAACTTAGAAAATGTATCTAGTGAACCAGTGCTGAAAGATGATGAAGTTAAAACTATCACGTTATTTTTAATTTCATTTGTTTCTGGAAAATCTTACGAATATTTGTAATAATATTTCATAGTACTTTTTTTTAATTAACTGTTTTGTAATATTAAATAGGTAACAAATTCCATTATAATTAAATGCTATCAAAATTTGGATGTGACAATAGAAATCTTATATAATAATATTTTACTTACTCTTTTTCAACATAGACCTTAATATATGTTCCAAAAGTATATATTTTTCTACAATATTAATAAAAACATCTTTAGTGTGATCCCTTTAAAAAAATTATAAAATTTAGTAAGTTATATATATTATACATAAAAATATTTTATAAAATAATATTATAAAAACCTTTACATGGTTAACTAATATTCTATTTCTCTTACTAAAATATTGAAGAGACATATTTAATTTTCTGCAAATAATAAATATCATATATATATATATATATATATATATATATATATATATATATATATGGATTTGTTAATTTGTGTACGTCTATTTTTCAGTTGGTACATTTTTTAGTAATGTGTATCGGATTTTAGTAGACAAAAATACCCTTATATATCATGGATTCTAGTTTTAAGGTTAAGGGTATTTTAATAATTTTTATTTTCAAAACAAAAAGAAAACCTTAAACTAAGTTTTAATTATTAAAAATTTAGAAATTTTTATATAATTAAATATATTTTTAATATTATATATATATATATATATATATATATATAACACTCCTACATAATATACTAATACACAATATATCAGTGTTATAAATGCTTTGAATATTATATTATTGATCGATGTAGTATTTTTCTTTGAAAAGGAGGTTGGTGACTGACATGTATTTAATTAATTTACCAAGCCAAAACAGTGAAGCTATTATTAGTCAGAATTGATAAGGTTGTTATAATTTGATGTACATTAATTAATATTTTAACTTGAAATTAGTAAGAAGTTTATTATATAAACTATTCCTGTTAGCTTTTAGTTTCTAAATTAAAAGCTTATTTAATTTTTAATTATTTTGTATATTTTAATATATACTTTTATTCTATTTAATTATTTGTTTTTTTATTAAATATTTTTAATTTAAACATTTAAAAAAAAGAATTTAAAAAATAAATACATAAAATTAGTAAGTACGTATTAGATAACCTAGCTTAAAAGAAATAAATTGTCTAAATTTTAAAAAAATATATTTTTTAAAAAATTGGTATACTAAGAAATTTAATTGTTTTTCTAAAAATTATTACATAATGATATATAATTAAACACAAATTTTATTATGATAAATTTATTTAGTCATATTATTTTATACTTTCCGATTATCTTATCAGTAAGTTACGTAAAAGTATAATCTATTAATTTGAAACTTACAAGTTTAATAAGATAGAAACTAAGTTATAAATTAGAAAGTAACTTATCTATGGTACTACCTTGTTTATGAGCTAATTTTATCTATTGCTGTCTGGTTCTTGTAATTCATTTAACCCTAGAGCTAAGTTTAGGGACAGGTTAACTTTTTGATTTTTTTTTTTCTAAAACTCCAAACAAATTTATTCTCAGAATATGTTAATTCTTATTCTCCACAAACAATTTTTTTTTTTTACTTTCTTTTTATTTGTTTCTGTTTTAGTTAAGGCTAAGGTTTACTTAATGCATGTCTTAAAAGTTTAAGTTTTTTTCTGTGTCAGTTGTTCTGATTATGATCATACATGCAGAAAGTATTTTCATACTAAAATCAATAAAGCCTAAAGATTCGGTCAGGATAATTAATATTATTAAATGTAATTATATATATTTTTACTTAAAAACTGTATTTATAAATTTTAAATTAAAAATGACCGTTTAATTGTTCATAATTAGATTTTATCGTATGATCGTAATATCAGGTTTATACATAGATGATAGAACAGACGATCATACGTTCGTTTCTTTTTTTAGCAAATTTTATTATTTATTATTTTACCATTTAAGTAAATTAACCAACAAGCTACTTATTTGTCAAAAAATGGTATAGATTCTTTGAACCCCACTTTGAAAAATGGAGATTTTTTTTTTTTTTTTTTTTTTATAGATTGGTGATAAGACAAAACACAGCCATATAATGCGTTAGTCTATAAATTAATTGGATCTCATGTAATCTAACAATAAGTTAACAAAATTCGAGCCAATTTAAATATTCCAACCAACATTAACCCCTCGAGGCAATAAGTGAGAGAATTTTGGATTTGCAGGATTAATGTAAGCAATCGAGAGAATTATAAAGCAACTAACTATACTTTACAATTAATTATAGAACTAGCTACTCATGTTAATGTGAGCCAATTCAACTCACACAAGTTAATTTAATTTGATTAATAAATATTTTTTAATTTAACTCAATTCATTATAAGTGAACCGTTAACCTATTTAAATATATTTTATATGTTCTTTTATGTGTCTTTTTAAACTTGGTTTTATATATTTATTATAATAATTAACGTGAATCGAGTCAATTCACATATTTATAAGCATTACAATTAAAATATTATTTTATTTTATTAATTATTGATTACAAAGATATGATATACTTAATAGATATGAAATTTTATTATATTAAATTTTGAATTATTTAATATCATATTAAAAGTGAATTTTAAATCTAAATTAATTTATAAAACTGATTTGTAAAATAAAAATAAATTGACTTTATATAATAAACTTGTATTATTTTTATTCATATTAAAAAACTTACATTTTCTTAACTTAATACAGATCAAATTACGATTTTTAACTCTCTATAATAGGTGTTTTGTGGCTCAATTATTGTTTGATATAAAGTTGTTGAAGAAATGAAACACTAATTATGAAAAAGAAGAAAAAAAGATAGACACTACGCACTGACTATTTTCGGCAATGCATTTTTATTAATATTTAATTTTCATGCATGAACCTGGAAGAAAATCCATTCTCAACAATAAATAAATAAATAAAAGGCATTTTATTAGTGACTCAAAAAACTTTTCTGATGTGGCTACTGTCCCACCAACCTCTCATTTATATCAAATAACAGCTTTTTACTCTAAAGTTTCCTGCTTTATTTTAATTTATTCATATAACAAATGTTAATGACGTTATCACTCGATACGCTATTTTTAAAGGCTGTGGTATAAAATTATCAAAAATTAAATCTTAACCATCTCTGTTTACAACATTATTCTTGGAATAATATCTATATGTTGATAAAAAAATCGTAATTATCACATTTGTAACTGAATTTTTTAATTAGTAATAAAAAAACTCAATTCTTTTGTAATGGTTATCATAAATATATATTAAGGAGAAAGTTTGAAACCCGTAGCTTTATTCAGCACCTAAAAATGAAAAATATAAATAGAATAATCATATAATTCGATAAATATAAATTTAAATAAATTAAGATAAAGAATGTGCATTGTACTAGGTGCAGTTACTCATACTGTTTATATGGAAGAAGTTATAGATTTGATAACTGTCTTCAACTGCTGAAGTTTCGATATAAAAAAAAGAGAGTACAACATCAAATAAAATAAGTAGCTAAACAAGAAAATCAATAATTTATAAACTATATATCATTTCATAGATTTGAAAATGGGTTACTCTGTTGGAAAACAAACACTTTAATAATTTGGTTAAATTTAAATAAGAACTTCTAAAAAAACCATTTTAAAGATAATTACCTTGTTAAAAAGTAAATAAATAAATTAATTAAAAAAAAAAAAATAATTACTTTTAAATTAGATTGATTAGACAAACAGATAAAAAAAAAAGTTAAAATCTGTTTATCTTTAAAAATAAACACAAGAAACTCTTTCGAAATCTAACAAACTTAGTATATTTATTAGTTTGCAATGGACATTAATAAGTTACAGATAAATTTAAGAATATACAACGAAAGAAAAGCAAAAACCGAGTAAAAGAAAAAAAAAATCAAAGATTGTTATTCATTAACCAAGAGCTGAGCCATGAAAACATCAAAATCTAATCAAAGATTGCCATCTAACTCGTAACATAATCTGGAAGCCATGGAAGCTAGTAAGAAGATGTACTAATAAAGCAGATTATATATATGTAAAGAAAATTAGTATAAATGTTTGTGTTGCAATGATGTGTTTAAAAGTTATTTTTGTGGAAGTGGGACATTATAGCCTACTTCCTAGGCGGTTTCAGCTTGGGAAAACTTCCTGGGTGCTGGGCAATGGCTGAAAGGTGCATAATAAAGACAACAACATTTGTTTTATTATCGTACTTTACTGTATTAACTAATTTCGTCGTACTTAAAAAGTGATTATTAGTGGGTATCCCTTTAAGAACACAGTCTTAGGGGCCCAAACCACACAAGATTATGTTAGGTTGGATAAACCATTATATATATAATAATCATATGAGGATGGAAAGGAACATTAACATGCAATGCCATGCCTCCATTAGGAATAAAACACAATAAATTAAATCAAACTAGAGAAGAGTAAAAAATAAATAAAAAACCCTAATTCAGCCAATGAGAAGGATAGAAGGTGGTGGAAAAAAAAAGTTGAAATAGTCGTCAAAACTAGAGTATTCTGCGCATGACGTGACTCTACCAAGGTGAACTTTTTCAAGGGCGTGATGCTTTTAGGGTTTTTCCTACACTCACCATGCACATGCGCTTTGATGAACAAAAGCTTTAATTTTTCATATGGTTTTCCATAGTTGAGATTATCTTTTTTTTTTCTTTTTTTGTATATAGAAAAATGGTAACAATATTGTATTTGTTTATTCTATTTATTGGGTATGTTTTTTGTTCTATGAATTTCATGGAAGGTGTTGTTGATAAGGTAATGATAAGAAATGGAGTTAGTGGGAAATAATTGAAGTGGGTTAATCATGTTTTACAGTAATAATGAATGTTGAGAGTATTAATGGGTGATTATGACTTGAAAGAGACAAATTCAGATTTGCAAATCTGAAATCTTGAGCATATTCGAGACTAGAATGGAAGTTTCATTAGCATATATATTCGTCATTGTGTTGCAAACTCCTTTTGTGTGGGATGCCCTTAACTTGTGGTCAAAGGGTATTCGTATCATTGCAAAATAGAGCGCAAAACTTCTTTCAATCTCAAGTTCTTTTATCATTTTTCATTTTTTTATTCAATTTGTGGGGCTCTTTATATATCCCTTTGTAAAAGGGATGAAAATGTTGGCTGTCTTTTTTATTTTTCATTAATCATAGTTGGAAAAATAAAAATAAAGATTTGAGCTCTATACTTAAAATAATATTAATAGGAACTGATTTCTATGTTATTTGATTAAGAATCACAAATTGCTATCACTTTTTACAAAGAAGCTCACACTATAACTATTATATCAATTTTCTTGTTGGAAGTCTCACATCGATTAAAGATAAGGTCAATTCATTATATATAAGTGAATACAAATCTCACCTTACAAGCTAATTTTGTAATGTTGAATTAGGCTTAAAGTCTACTTCTATTATCTTTTTTGAATAAAAGTATTTTATTCAGTAATATGGACTGTAAAAAGAATTTATACACAAATGTTTTTTTTTCTAGTATTGGATATGTGTATGTTTTTAAGTCTGATTTATCTAAGTTATTATTTTTTTTGTTAAAGAGGCTATGTAGATTTGCTTTTATCTTTGTGTCCCTATTTTTATAGTCTACGTGCATATAAGAGTTGGAGCATTATAAATACTCTATAACATTAATATATTCCTTTGTTGATAAAAATATCCTTCTCAGTTCATTGTTTCTTCTTTTGTTTTAGATGGTGTTGATTTTAGCAAAATTTTAATTTTAACAGTTAATCTTGCTAATATACGTTTATACATAAAATAAATTATAAATAGTAATATTAACCAATGAAACAAAGTAAAATGACATTGGGTGTGAAATTGAGGAAAATGACATCTTTTTAAGTATGTTTTCTTAATCTATTAGTTAAAATCTCTCAATATTTTCGGGAGGAACACATATATACAATTTTATATAATTTAAAAATTCATGAAAATGTAATTAAATGGAATTTATTTGTTTATATTTTAAATAAAATATTATTCATTGAAATTGATGAAGACTACAGAGTATGAAAATCACGCAAAAGTTAGAATTTAAACTACTTTATAGAAAGATAAGATATTTTGAATGGTTGTTTTGAAAAGGAAAGACCACGAACATAATGGACCACTTGCTAGCTATTGTTTTCTTCACCCCTTCAATTACTAACTTGCTTGTCTCATGTTAAAACTCCAACCAAAGTTTGGCCCACCAAATATCAGTCGAATCAATATAGATGTTTAAGCTCAGTATCAACCTATTTTTGAGAATAACTTTACATTTTCAATTATTCTAGTTTTTTCAACATGTTATCTCCTATGTTTAACTTATTTTTAACAAATTTTTCTGTTTTATTAAACGAATATCTAACTGAAAATTATTTATAAAAAACACCGTATACGCGAATGAGTTGTTTATATTTTCTCTGCGTTACTAAATATCAATTTATTACCATTATTTCATAATTTATCCTTTTTAATTGACTTAATTACTTATTTTGTTCAGTGTTGTAGAAGATTACCGAATTACTGACCCAGTTAAAGCCGTGAGTCAAAATTGATCAAGTCAACATTAAAAACAATTAAATATATTATATATGTTTAACACAATTTCACAAAACTAACCCAAATTTAATTTTATAGCATAATAAAAAAATTAATTTATGAAATAAGACTTTATGATTCTACGGCCAAATTCTTAAGTAATATTGCAATTCTATAAACAAGTTCAATGTATATATAAAATAAAATAATCTAGTTAAATCAATTATAAGTAAAAAAATCTTTAAATATCAAATAATTTCAGAGATTAAAAATAATTATTCACTATATTAATTAATTTATATACTAATTTATAAACTAAAAATTATTAATATTTAAAATAGTCTCTATAATTAATACAAAAAATATACTTAATTTGTGAATTAAACATGAAATTGGTTTTTAACATTAGTTACATTTTTTTACTATAAAAAATTAGTGTCTCATGTTTCCTTAAGGGTTGATCATCAAGTTTGAACTTCTTTCTTTTATTTTATCTTTTTCTGTGTCATATTTATTGTTTGTATTCCTTTAAAATTTTCTCTCTTTCTTCAACAATTTTGTATCTTAAAAAAATTAAAAACTTAACTTCAGTTTAACCGATGTAATGTTTTTTTTTTCAATAATAAAAAAGTAAAAGTTAAAAGTGCTTAACGAAAATTAAATTGACATAGATATTTTACTTATTTGAAAATTATTAAAAGTTCTGTGTGGCCGCGTAAAGTTGATTAAGTTAACACTAATAATGTTTAGGGTTTTGTTTAGTCTAATGACAACTAATCACGCGGTATTTTTGTACTGCTAATCCTGGTACTTACTATACTTGGTTTTGAGATTGTTGGAGTAAAAAAACAGTGGCATGTTGATCAATAATTAGACCAATAATAGTGTTTATCAATAATATTCTCTTTCAATTAATTGAAATATCATTAAAAAAAAATATCAATTCAAAATTAAAACATACTACTAGGCTAATATACAATAGACTCAAGGTTATAACAAAATTAATACCAATTTTATTATCCATGATTGGTATAATGACTACTTAAAATATTTAGTGGAAAAAATCACACAATTTTATTCATCAACTTATCCAATTAATGTTAAATACTGTATGATTCTCCACCGTCGATCACCAGCAATAAGAAAAAATTTCTTTAAGCAAAATAATGAAATTAAAGAAACTACCTTATGATGACACTTCCTCAAAAGAAACACTTCTATGGTTAAAGTTTATATATCTTGGATAACACTTAGCCAAAAAAGCATTATTTTCTATTCTTAAGTATTTTTTAGCATCTTTAAGTACTATAAGAATTCTAATTTTTTCTTGTGAAAAAACTAAACATGCAATTAATGATGCCAACTTTTCTGTAATTACTTTTACTTTGGTAAACTCAATTCAGGTAAAGCAGCAAGGTCGTAAAGGTCTCAGTAACCAACGAAATTTTGTTAATATTCCAAGCATAAATCACTCATGACATGATAGATTATTAATGTATATTATGATAATTAGTGCTAAGCTATTAAATAAGTTGCACGCATGAATTTTAAACGGTTATCACTTAATGCCATTTCATATATAGGCTTAACCCTAACTAGGAGAAGCATTTATTTTATTTTATTTTTTCATATTTTTAAAATGAATTAAAAATATTGAGTATATATATACTAAAGGGTACGCCAAACTTGGAACGAAAAATATTTAAAAAATAATAATAATGCAGAGTATTAAAATGAATCAATGTAGAGATACCTTGGTTGGAATGGGCATCCACGTGATACCACAGAACAATGCTCCGACCAAGTAATAATTAATCAAAACTAAAGACTTCAATTTCGAGAGTGAAAGAGAGGATTTTGAATATCCCACTTCAGTCAAAATATCCTATTATTAATAATTAAAAAATTTAGAAATATTTTTTTTTTCTTCTTGTGTTACCCTAGTTAGGGTTTATGAGTATTGATGTTGCTACTAACACAAAGGAGATCTATGAGGAATGCCTTTCCTTCTACTCATACCAGTGGCCATGTCTTCATGGGAAACCTTGTTGGTCATTGATCTTGCACACACATTCCACCCACTACGCTTCTTCCTTACAATCTCTGTGCAAGCCATGCTCATGTTCTCTGACCCTGAAGATGAACTCATTGGCTCATCACAATCCACAATGGTTGAACGAGTCATTTCATCGTCACCCATCATCTCTTGTGGAATCAGAAAATCAGAGCTTAGTTGCACTGACTTGCATGTTCTCAAATAGGAAGAGAGGTCCTTGTAGTGTTTCAACACAAAATCCACCTATACAATATTAAATATATAAATGAATTTAAGTATAACTTGAAAGTTCTATATTGAGATTGAGTAAAAATGAAAAATAAGATCCATATAAACATTGAACGATAAGGTTTTATATTGTATAAAAAGTAAATCACTATTTCCTTGTTATGCACAATTACTTATCTAACTAGAGTGCAACTAATAGTTTAAGATCATTAGTTCATAATAACATAGCATGAACACCTTATGTTACAGGATACATAAAGAGAGCAAGAGAAGGAAAAGATAACAGTGTAAATATGATAGAGGATATGATGTTAAGCATATATAAAAAGAAAAATTATGTCTGTCAATAAAAGAATAAACATTACTCTAACTAAGTTCTATTTGTTGATGTTCTATTTCAGTTCATTTCACCTGTGTGAAGACAGTGGGAGAATTATAAGTAAACTGCAGAAGGGTTTTCAGATTGTTATTGACTGAAGCATAAAGGGTGTGACTTGTGTGTAACCAGTTGCAGAATTATAAGTAAAGTGAAAAAGGGTTTTACATTGTTGTTGAGTGAAGCATAAAGGGTGGAATATGCATGTATATGTACCTTGCATCCGAGAGAGCAATGGATAAAAGGTTCTTGGAGACTTCTATCACAGGAAGTGCAGTAGTTTCCTGACCCCTTGAATTGCCGGTTTTGTGGTCTCTTCTTGATGAACACCACCTTGGCACTATTGATGGTATAAGGCTATAGAAAAATTGAAGAGATTTTGAATTATCAAATTGCCGAGTTACAAAGTTAGTAAAGTTTTACTGTTAATTAAAGGAAGAAAACTCATCAAATATATATATATATATATATATATACCTGGACGTTGGAGCAATCTATGAGTTTGTGAAGATCTTCCAATCTGACAACATCATGATATACATAACGGCGAACCTGCAGAAGGGTATGGAAGCGATGGGAGGGTAAGCAGTGGGGACAAATACTGGTGCAACAATCTAAGCAGCATATGTTCTTGTCATTCTTCTTTGCATTCTCATGATAAGAGCAGCCCACAAAGAACTTTTGAGCATAGAGAGCTTCCAACCATGCAGGTTTAAGGTTTCCCTACATCAAGCAAGAGTTGTAATAAGTTATTTGAAGCAAAAGGGTGAATTAGTATGGAGAAAAGAGGGGAATTCATCAAACCATGATCATTTGAGGAAAGAAGGTTGTTTGAAAGATCTGGTTGTGGTGTGAGAGAGAGAGAGAAGAAGAAGAGCATTTATGGAGAATCACAAGATAAGAAAAGGACATATATATTTATTCTTCCTTGAATAGGTAGACACCATTTTGTCGATAGGGGAAAGTTATTATATGAGAGAGAGAGAGAGAGAGAAGGGAAAGTCATAAAGAAACAAGTTAAGATATGAGAGAGGAACGTGCGCGGTGTTTCCGTGTCTCCCATTTCTCTTTGGCTTCCTTGGCTTATGGGCTCTTTTCTTATACTCTCTTACAACCAGCTGCACTTGCAACATTTTTAATGGATCAAATTGCTGTTCTAAAGAAAAAGGACAAACATTTTTGGTTTCATAGTAAAACGATAGCACCTTTTCAGTGTATTTTTTATTATGTGTTAAAAACTATATAACTTTTTAAGTCCTAATTTACATTTAATTTCACTAACCATAATTAAAAAGTTCTTTTTTTTTTTAAATAAGTGATGACTCTTCAAAAAATCATTTCGAGGTGTCAATTTTTTTATAAGAAGGTTAGATACTCCTTAACTATAAGAAAGCTTTGTCACTTATCCTTTACCAAAACTTAATAAAAAAATATAAAATAGCCGTTAAGAATTCATCTTTATTAAATAGTACTTTAAGGATGAAATGACTAATAAAAGTGGAAATACTTTAACAAATTATGTTGAAGTACTTTTAACTTATAATTAATATTGAAATAATGTAATAATCACTCTTAATATAATAACAATTTTTTTATTTTTTTTTCACCTTTTCTCATGGTCAATTTATTTTTTCTTTGTTTTTTTGTCTTTCTCTCTCTTAAAATCAGATGCAAAAAGGTTGCTATTTTAAATTGCATAATTTGGCTGGTAGTTTATAAAGAAAAACGTTTTTTTTTTTTTGCTTTTTTTCTTAATTAATTAAGTATGGACTCAATAAATTGGCGATTCATATGAAAATCATACATAAACATGTCATTTTCATTCACATTACATGTATACAGTATTGATTGTTGTTGATTCACAATCAAATTAAAAAGTAAATAACGCTTAAAAGACTGAGAATAAAACAATTAAAAAACATATTAGATCTTTAGTTTGTTTATATAGTTGAATTATTTGTCAATTATCATATGGTTATCATTATAAAAAAAAAAACACATAGTATTTCTTCCTTTTTATTCTTGAATACCTACTTGTATTTTAACCATTTTTAACGTTAATTCACATCGCTTCATGCATCATCACCCAATCCAAAGCTATGAGACTCACTTTAACATGTTTTTTCCTAGATTTTTACATATCATACTTATTTGATGTATGAGTCTCCTAAAGTGTGACAATATCTCTGCTTATGAATCATCTAACAAAAGAAAACGTACTGCTTACTCTAAAGAGTTCATTAGAACTGAAAAAAAATATTGTTAAAACTCCGAGTTTACTACTAGAAAATCATCTAATCATTTAGTTTTAATCCTATTAAATATCAATATATTATTTTCAACGCAAGTTAATCATAATTTAAAGTCAAAATATCACATAATTACATTGTGTTACACATATTAAAGTTAAAGACAATCTCTTATGATTATTATGAGATCCTCCCATGTTAGATATAGTTTCTTTGTCAAACATTCCTGCGCTGTGACAAACTTGTGAAAGGCGGCGGCCGCGGCCGCACCCGAAGAAGAGGGGAGGCTGTTCCATATTTGCTCAATATTAAAGTGCCAATTAAGCTCTTAAATAATTATTTCCCAATTTATGTATTTATTTAAATTTTTAATCTCGTGATTCCTTGTCATTTTTCGACCAGGATTCCATAGCTAATTCTTTTGAAATTTTGAAAAGGCTTAGATATACACGACAATCAAATCCATAACTTAAAATCTCAATTATAACTTAAAGTCCTTAAAAATGTGTGCTTAACAACATATATTTTTTCCCTTAAGAAACTATTAATATGTTAACCGATCCGTAATAAAAATAATCTTATAATTATTTAGGTGTTGGCAGAAGAAACATTTTCTAAAAGCGAAAGAGATGCTTTCTTCTCGTGAAGTTTATCAAATCACTGTAGTTTCTGTAATTTGCTTTAGTCAGAATATTCCATAACTGTAGTTTTTGTGATTTGCCTTTAATTAGTTCTGAATATTTTGAACATATAGAACTCCATATAAGTTCACTAAAATATAAGACAAAACAGAAAAAATAGAGCATTTAAATGATAATGACATAAAAAAGGATAATTTATACATCCTTTTGACTTTTGCAACTTTTTAATAATTGTTTGCTATGGGTTAAATCAGAAAGTCATCATCACAAATTTGATAGCTTATATTCGATTCTATAATAGAAAGGGAAAGATAAACATGCAAAGTGAATTAAAAAAATGCAATATTTTATTTGAAAAAAAATATTTTCGACAATTTTAATCTGGCTCAACAAATACAAAGAAAAGTAATAAAGTTAGCGATTCCAAAAAAAAAAAAAGTTAAACGTTCACATAAAAGAAAGAAAAATAATTATCCAGAAAAGGTTTTTTTGGTAATAAATTAAATAAAGTTATATTTTAATATTTTACACCGTGAAAAATTATATAAATCAACTAGAAATAATATTTTATATTACTTTTGAAGTAACTGAAATTTCCTCTCCTCAATATAGTAAGTTTTATAAATAAATTTCGAAAAAATATTAACAAGCGACGTTAATGGAATCAAACTGCTATGTTTGTTTTATTTATTATTATCATCTTAGAAAGATGGCCAAAAAGGTGAGGCAATTTAACCGAGAAAGCATAATAGTCTTGGGATTTCTCTATTTCTTAAACCACCTTGAGTAATTGAGATACCTTTTTTTTACGATGAATTGAAATGATCATTGAAATAATTACAGTAATTTTGATATGAAAATAAGGTACATTTTTTAATGATTTACCAGTTTTCGAAATTTTTGTTTATGATCCCGTAATGAGCGTTAATGCATGCACCTTTATAGCCACTGATTTGGAATAAAAAGACATAAAATTGGAGAATTGACTGTCATAAGTCAGATAACTATTCTAAGTTCATGAACTGGTCTTAGAATGATGCATGTCTTATTCCAGTTCATATGCATACTAACACAAATTAGAATGCCACGTCATTCATCACCAATTCCTTTTAGAACTAAAATATCAACACCAGATATGTTCAATTTCCAACTTAGCTTCGCAATAATTCACAACCAAGACCGTCCTTGACTATGATGTTTATTCAAGGATTTGGTGATACTAAAGCTGTTAAAACGGATAATCCGGCTCGACTCGACTCGGTTTACTACGGGTTGGTCACTTAATGAGCCAACTCAACTCGATTTATTTATTAGCGAGTCAGAAAAATTTGAACCTGTCCCGATCCACCACAGGTTGATAGGTAAATGGGTTGGCTCACTAGTCTACTTAATTATAATTTTTTTTAAATAAAAAAATTACAAACTTTCTATAATTCAAATCTAAACAAATTTCACTCCCAACATGGATGTTTAATTAATTTTGAAAATAAGGAACTTAAATAATTTTTTCAAGCAAAAAAATAATAATAAATATTTTTTTATAAAATTAAAATTAAATTTTAATAAAATAAAATTAGGTAGGTGGATTGGTGGGCCAACCCCGCCCACCACGGGTTCAACCCGCATGAGCCGGGTTGAAATCTGATCCGCATAGAAAAAATACAATTTTTTCAAACCCAACCCGGTCTGAACCCGTGATGAACCGGGTTGATTCGCATGTTGTGACCCATCTTGACAGCTCTAGGTGACATATATATATATATATATATATATATATATATATATATATATATATATGATTTTTCTGAGAATAACTAATATTTAATTACAAGATATTTTGATTATATTTATGATGTGATTTTCAGGAGTTATAATAATTCTTTATAATTTTTATTTAAGTTTTATCTAAATTTACTAATATTTTCCTTTCTAAAAGAAAGTAGAAAGACATGAAGACTTCAATCCATACGAAAGAACTAGAAAAAGGTTTAGATAATTTTTCAAGATCACCCAGCAAACTTTTGTCGTGAACAAATTGCACCTAGATAGCCAACTTTTCAAATATTACTTATTCAAGCGCTTTTACTTAGCAAAATCATGATCAACAAAAGTTGTTTGTAAAACCTGAAATTTTCTTTAGGATATAATTTTAAAATAAAAAATTATAAATTTATAAATAAGGTATAATAGTTCATTTTTTTATTTAATTACAAATTTTTTTATTTAATTACTTTTTAATAACATATTATTCATTTTTTAGGAGGTGTAACTAGTAAATATAGATAGGTCAAAGAGATTAATGATTATTGCAAGTCGATTTCTTTAC
The DNA here is from genome assembly GCA_036885675.1 of Vigna mungo. NCBI lineage: Eukaryota > Viridiplantae > Streptophyta > Magnoliopsida > Fabales > Fabaceae > Vigna > Vigna mungo. The sequence continues at coordinate 6,018,433 of CP144699.1, forward strand.
AGCTGTATTTAATCATTTTATTTCCTTCTTTAGAGTTTGATTAAGGGGAGATGCAAAAAGTGGTATAGGACTAAACATTGGAGGTTAGTACACTTTAAAATTTTGGAGGTATATATTCAAATAAGGAGAATCAATTAATTGCATCTAGTCACATTTAGGTTAAATGATGTGTGGAAATTAGAATATGAATATATGCACCAATATTAAAAAAAGAATTTTGGTGTGAAGTTTAATATATGATGTAATAATTATTATAGTTTAAGTGGTATTTTGAAATAATTTTCTTATTTAAATAATAAGTGTATAAGTAAATAATTATATATTTTCTTATTTAAGAAAATATGACCACACGATCTTATTCAAATAATGTATATTTGATGTGTGTATGTGGAGTATGTGTATTTATATTTTTATGTGTTTGTTTATATGTTTGTATACAAGTCTGCATCATTGTATCCATGTTTGTATGTATATATGTTTTTGTTTATACATTTATGTTTCTTTACATGTGTTGTTGTGTTTGTGTATCTTTGTCTTGTATGTCTATTTTATATCTATGTGTAAACAATTAAAGATTGTTTGATTACAAATATTTTATTTCAAAAGTTTCTTTTAAAACTCAACATTTACTTGAAACAAATTTATATTTTGGTATGAGTATTTTTTTTTCTACTTTTTAGAAAAATTGGGATGTCACAATACACTGATTCATTGTTTAGAACTCTCTCAGATTGTACTTATGTTATTCTTGTTCATTTAGTTTTGGATTTTACATTTCTCGTGAAAATATACTAATCTTTCTATTGTTGGAATTAAAGGTAACAAGATTCTAGTATTTACTTTTTTATTTTTGTTTCTTTTTATCAAGAAAGGTATATATAAATTTATAAAGGATAAATGACATACTCCAACTCTTATGCATATGTATATAAAAAAAATGATATTACTTTTCAATTAATTTTAAGTTTCACAAATCCAAGTAAAAGTTTGTTTTTATTGTTTCCTTTTTGACACTTTTCTTGGAAAAATTCACCTAAATGTATTGCAAGTTTTATTTTGGGAAAAAAGATATTTCAACTTTCCATTTTATTAGTTTGTCAGTGAGTAAACAGTAATAAAGGTTGAAAAATCACTTTTGTGAAAGAAATTTTTTTGTGGACCAAGATGTTATTTTAGTCTTGCTTTTCACCGTAAAATATTTGGTTCTTTCCAATGACTTTACAAATGAATGAAGCAGCTTGAAATTTCAAAAACAGGAATTTAAATGGAAATTTATCTATGTGTTTGGATGAGGTCATTTAGAAGAAAAATTTATTTATTTTAAAATGGAAATTATGTATTTGGATAAGATAATTTAGAAAAAAAAATTATTTACAGAATTTAAAATATTTTACACTAAGATTATTTGTTTGGATAAAGCAATTAAAAGGAAATTCAAATTTAAGAAATTTTGGAGGAATTTTAAAAAAATAAAATAGATAATTTTCAAATACACTCAAAAGTATAAAAAATTTGAAATTTTACTTCTTTTCACTCTATTATTACTCCACTTATGAAAGTCAAATTAAGTTGATCCACGATAAAGGTTGAATTGAGTTAGTCCACAATGAAGATCGAGCCGAGTCGGTTTACGAAATCAACGACAAGTATACCGATCATAACATAACAAGTAATAAATATTTATATTGTTCTCTAAAGGAACTTATGTAACACATGACAACTCTCTCTTTCATAACTCAATTAGACATTAAAGTGCACAAAAACACGAGAAACTCTTTTTGGTATTTTCATCAAATAGTAGTATGCAAGGAAATGTAACAGAGTATTTATAAATTGTTAGGGATAGAATTCATCCATCTAATTATCATGCATTAACAATCATCTCAATTTCAGTTCTAGATTCAAGTAATATTTCCAAATACATTAAGAACCACAAATCAAGTCATGAGTGATCAAGTCACAAAAACATTAAGCATGAAAATTGAATGTTAACATGAATTGGAAAAACATAATTAACATCATAAATTACAAAAGAGTTCCATGTGTTACAACTAATCTTAACAAATAGAAATAGCCTTCCATGGTAGAGAGCTTAGGTTTCTACAAACTAAAGAGATAAGGAAAAAATTGAAACCAAGAGAGATGCACACCCTTTCCCAAGGTTCTTTGCACTTGCTCCATGCTCCAATCACGTTTCCTTTTCGCATCAACACCTCCAATTCATTACTCATTTTCCTTCTTAACCAAAAAAGACAATCACCATTGATGAATATTGAAGCCCAAGGAGGAGAAGAGAGAGCTCCTTAGTACCCCAAATATCCTCCAAGGGTCTCTCTCAGTCGCTTTAGGTGAAGAATGAAGTGTGAGAGAAAAAACATATCTAAAACCCTTGCGAAAACATGATTAATTACCCATTTTCACATTCTTAGACTGACAGAGTCACCCAACAAGCATCAATTCTCGCCCAACGAGGTTCAATTCTCGCCCAACAAATGAATAGTATCGTCCAACGAGTTAATAGTGCTCGCCCAATGAGTGAACAATGCCAAGTGAATACTGAACAATACTGTGTGAATAGTGCCACTAAAATAATTTTGTTTGCTCGTTGTGTTTGCAACACTGAATGCGACTCTTGTGATACTTAATATGGGTATTCTCCTAAATTTCATCTTTTGTTGTTGAATCATGCGTTCTTTTGTTTCAACTTGTTTTCTTCCACCAAAATTGCTTCCTATTAACTTATTTCACACACTCAAACATAGATTAGAGATAAAACAATAATATATTAATTAGAACACAAGAAAACATGAAGACACACTAAACTTAAGGATGAAAACAAAGACAAAACTATGAAGAAGTTGATTTATTCACCAAAATATACACACAAAACACATAAAATCACTTGTTATCAATCGGCTTGGATTGGAGGTCAAGTCAACATAAATTGGAGGTCGAGTTGCATCGGCCTAGGCTGGAAGTCAAGTCTAGTTGACCGGGGTTGAAGGTTCAGTTGAGTTGGCCCGAGATGAAGTCAAGCCGAATCAATCCGGACCGATGGTTGAACTAAGTCGGCCTAGACCATGGTCGAGCTGAGTTGGCCTGAACTAACGATCGAAGGTCAAGTTGATTTGGACCGACCTAAAGGTTGATATTTTTATTAAATATTTATGGAATTATTTTTAAACTTCTCTGCTACCAATATACCATTTATATAAAAATTATTTGGTTTTGATTTTGAGAGGGACAAAATTGCTCCATTTAAAAAAAAAAGATTGAATTGAATCAAAATAATAAATTCAATTGAATATAAAACAATGACATGTGGTACTGACATTGATACATGGTACTAATACATAATATTGTTATTGCCACATCACATTTATATATGGTACTAATACATAAATTGTTATTGTCACATCAGATTGACGATGTTTCGTCCCTAAATGCTAACTTGATACGTAAACAATCTTTAAAAAAAGTAAAAACAAAAAAAACATCAAAGTGACATATGACATATCTGAAAAGACAAAATTACATCAATTTTTCAAAAAATTGGAAACTAATTGAAAAAAAATTAAAAAAAAAAAACAATTTGAAATATCTTGATGAAAATTAGGACTAGAAATATATTTAAACCTTGATTATAATACTATTTTTAATTCAAAATTTTATGATATTAAATTTAAAATTTTCTTTTTATTTATTACTTATTTTTAATTAATGTATTAGTTTTAATTCGTAATTAGAAATATCAATGAAAAGATACAACATGAATGATAAATGAATTCAATCCCATTGATACTACCTACAGTTAAAAAATTCAAAATCTTAAAAGATTATATAATGTTGAACTTTCTAATTTGTACACAAACTTAAACTCTACTTGGATTCCAACCATAATTACTAGAAGTATTAGTCTCGAATCATTACTTTTCTTTTTTGTAAGTAACAGTTCAATTATTAGAATATATATAGATATATTATTTAAAAAGTCTGAAAGGGTAACAGAGAAGACAAAAGAGAAAGGCAAATGAAGGTAGATTTGTCCAAGCTTTTCAATCTTCCATTCTCTCTCACTAAGCCCATCAAGCTGTTCTTGGTGGTGTATGCTGTGCATGTGGAAGCAGAAGAGTAAGTGCAAAGATGACCTAAACTCAGCAACAAATATCTGAAACAAGACACCTACGTAAGACCAAATACCCTGTTTTCGGGGAATCAATCACTGAGCACTGTGTACTTTAATATATGCATTTTGTGGATTTCTAACAAACATTTAGCACTAGATAATGCCAACTTCATTGTTTAAGGGCCTAATTTACTGCAAATTTTTAGGACCTTAATTACTCTTTCTGTCTTTATATACTCTCTCTAACCACACCTTTTCTTGGTCTTTTAAACACTACTACTTATTAGGTATAGCTTAGGAAATTAATTCTTTTTGAAACTCGGAACCACCATTAATAATAACACAATTGATGGATCTTTTAAAGAGTTTATATGAACACTACCAAACATTTATAAAAATATAATATCATTTCTAATTCAAAATTAAATTTTAAGACTATAATTTTATGAATTTTCTCTTTTATAAGATATTTAACTTTTCATTTCTATCTAAAATTTAATCTCTTACTTAAATTCTCAACAAGAAATAATTTTTGAAGATAAAACTATCATCAAGATAAACAATACTTAAATTTTTTAACATAGAATTATTTGAGATAAATAAAAAATTAATAATTGAATAATTTATCTACACTATCATATAAAAGAAATGTCCACTCAATGCTTTTTTTAATGTTATATTTTAATTAGACAATTTTAGCTTTTAATAAATAAAAAATAACTTATGTATTCAATAAAACAGGTAAATGAATAATTTTTTTCTACTTCAAAATAATTAGATAATTCTTTTAAAAAATTAATTACATATTTATAAATCATATAAAATAGTATAAAAAATTATATTATTTTAAAATTATATAATTTTAATATAAAAAAATTGTATCTGGAAGTATTAAAAACATGTAGAAAATGAATAAAAATGGAGAATCATTCTACATTGCATTAAGTTTATTATTACCATAGTTAGTTGCTTTTAATTCTTAAACTTATATTTTTATTTTTTAAATTTAGATGTAAAATTGAAAATTCTTCGTATTATTAAAAACTTCGATATATTTTAGTTTCAAACCTTAAAACATAAACATAAATTAATAATATAGTAATAATGTTAATGATTCTTATATGTTAAAAGATTTTATATTTAAACTAAAACGTATCAAACTAACTGTATAAACAACTCATCAACATAAAAAATTGTTTAACACAATTTAATTAAAAGAATTATATATATTTATTTTTAAAATTTTAGAACTATATCAAAGTTTAAAACATACACCAATTTAAAGCAGTGGGCTTTAATATGAATTTTAAATTGGGGAGGTGTAGAGAGGATAGTGGAGGGTATAGGATATTTTTGGAATTAAAAAACTAATGAGGAGGTGTAGGGAGGATTTAGGGAGGTGGAGGGAGTAAGCCCCCTATTTTAATTGGATGCCCACTTCCATCTCTACTATTTATTTTAAAGCCCATATCACCTGCAGGTCCTTTTTCAACGACCAAAAATACTGGATTTTAATTGTATGCGTTTCTATATATTACGTTTTTATATTCAATGTATTTATTTATTTGTATATCTATGTTATCTTGTTTATTAAAATAAAATCTTTGATTTTGGATTTTCAAAATCCAAAATATATTAAATCTAAATCCAATTCATATCTAATTAAGTGGATTATACATGATTTTAATTTTCAAAATCCAAAAATTTATCATATCCAAAACCCACTAAATAAATAGAACTTAAAATTAAAAAATATTAATTTAGATATTGGATAAATGAATTTAAATTGATTTAAAATAAATGGATTTGAATTTATTATTATTTGGATCTTTTCTCTAATTTTAAATTACTTTCTATCAACCTACATACTATATAAATAAACATAAGAGAGAAACATCAATACATATCCACAAACTTTGATTTCTGAAGGTTTTCTCATTCAAGCTATTTGGTTCTCTAAGGATCTACAATTAAAGGTATGTCAAAACTTTTCATCTTATTTCATTTTTCATCTATTGAAATTAAACTTTGAATGATGTGTGATTTCATTGTTTCATTATTTTCAATAACAAATAAATTATTAGATGAAAATTTTGCAATGTTCAACTTTAAATTCCTTAAAACTTTAGTTTTAAACTTTTTTTAATCAAGGAACAAACTATTTAGAATTCACATATTTTATTCCTAAAGTTTTAAAATGTGAGTTTTTAAAATTTGTTGTTATAGGTTTTTCTTTTCTTTAAAATTGGACAATAATAATATACTTACGTTTCATTCTAAATTTATTATACGTATTTGATGTACTGGAATTTAAATGTAATACTTTATTTATCATCTAAAGATATAAGTTTGAATACGTTATTTTGAATCATTTAACTAAACAGGTTGTTGCCTTGAATTCTTAATTAAAACTAAATAAAATAAAATCTCATAATTTTAGAACATTTTTTAATTTTCTAAAACGAGTTTTGTCTTTCAGAATATGAAAAAAATGTGATAACTTGAAATATTGAAGTTTTGTAAAGTACTTGTCCTATAAAATTTTAATAAAGTTAATACTTCTCTTAAAATTTTAAAATATTTTATTTCTTTAAATGAGTGAAATAGTTTAAAATTCATCTGGAAGTATTTTTTAAAATTATATAAGGTTAGATTTAGTGTCTATATATATATATAAACACCTTATTATATAAATAAGTATTTCCTTATTTATATAATAATTTTATCATATGTACTTTAAATCTTTTTATTGTATGCACTTTAAATAATATCTTGTTTTATGCACTTTTGAATAATATCTGCAATTTAAAATTATATGCTCTTGAAATAATTTTTTATTTTATGTAACAAATTTGGATACTTATGTACGTCTATATCCAACAAATTTTAAAATTATATAATAATATTTGAAAATGTAAAAAAAATGTTTTTGTATTTTTTATTATGATATATATATATATATATATATATATATATATATATATATATATATATATATATATATATATATATATATATATATATATATATATATATAAAACCGACAATTGTATGTTAATTTAGTTTTGTGTTGAATAATTATTGTATAATAAATTTATCGAGATTGAAATTGTGTAAAGAATATTATTTATTGAAGTAAAAAAAAAGTGATTATGAATGTAATTGTAATATTTGTTTTTGTAGAGTATTATGGATGCAAAGTCTATTAGGATGGATAAAGATATTAGTGGAAAAACTTGTATTTACTGGAAAGTTGGGAGATGTAATAGAAATCCATGCAAATTTAGGCATGCAGAAACACCTTCCCCACATACTTCATATCCCGGTATCAATGTCAAAAGCAAAATTTGTGGAAAAAAACGTCATTCATCTTATAAGATTGTTTCCAAGGATAAACTAAACAAAACTTTGGTTCAAAACAATGGAGAAAAAGAAGATCAAACAAATGTTGTAAAGGTGTCCAAGAAAATATCTCCAAATATATGCAAATATTGGATCAACAACATGTGTGTGTATGGTGAAAAGTGCTTCAATTTGCATTCATGGTATCATGGTGATGGATTTTCCACCTTAGCAGAACTTCACCAACACAAAAAGGTATATTTACTCTAAAATTAATAATTAGTATTACAAAATATATGTTTATTAATGTATATTTTGAATAATAATTCAATTAAAATCGATATGATTATATTTTTTAACATTAGGTTATAACTGGAATTGCACTTCTAGCTGGAACAAACAAACTTTATTCCGGTAGTATTGATGGGACCGTTCAGATATGGGATTGCCATACAGGTCAATGCATTAAAGTCATACGTTTTGGCACAGAGGTTAACTCTTTGATAAGTGAGGGACTATGGATTTTTGTCGGTTTGAAAAATGTTATCAAGGTAAACACTTTTTTGTCCTTGTTTTAATGTGTCATATAATGTTCTACTTATAGAAGTAGTATAAGCAAGAAAGTTGATTACATGGATGTGTTTATGATAAAGGCTTTGAATACCGAGACCAATATAGAGTTCACTCTTGATGGACCCAATATAGGACGGATCTTTCACATGACTGTTGGAAACAACATCCTTTTTGCTGGGACAGAGGTAATAATAAATATAGAAGTTAAATGTTATCTATGTTCAATTTTCATTTTTACAATGAAGTTAGTTAGTTGAATGAGTTTTATGCTTCATTACATTAAGAGTTTTTTAATTATCTAAAATCTTATACTTTATTCCTTACCTATTATTTCATCGTAATTTCTTACACTACCAATTTTTTCCTTTGATTAGGTTAAGAGTACTCGTTTTTTAAACATTTATTGCTAGTGTCCATTAATTTATGTATTATGTAATTATTAAAAACTTCAGGATGGTGTCATTACTGCCTGGAGAGTTAACTCTGAAGCTAAGTCTACTTTTGAATTTGTTGACTCACTGATCGGCCATACTAAATCAGTGGTTTGCCTAACTGTTGGACGTAATATGTTGTACTCGGGATCCATTGACCAAAGCATAAAGGTATGTCTATCGTGAGTTGATGTCAAAATATTACCTTTTTCCTTACATCATGTCAAATTTCCTTGAATTACAAAGTGATTAATTCAAGTATCATTCAATACCTAAATCTTGTTACCTTGTTTTCTTTAGGCCTGGGACATGGATACATTACAATGTACAATGACACTCAATGAGCATACTGGAGTAGTCACATCCCTTCTTTGTTGGGAGCATTATTTATTTTCAAGTTCATCTGACGGCACAATTAAAATCTGGGAATGCAAGGAAGTGGGAAATAATTTGACTGTGGTATATACACACAAGGAGCAGAGTGTAAGATACCTAATCATTTGGTTGTATTTTTCTTAGAAAACAAGCTAATAGTAGTCTTGAACAAGTTGGTCAATTCACAAAATTCATATTGTTATTATACAGGGTATTATATCACTTTTTGGGATGCATGATGCAAATGACAAACCAATATTGTTTTCCTCTTGTACAAACAATTTAGTTTGTATGTACGAATTGCCATCGTAAGTAAACTTGAATTATATATTTTTTATACTATTACATATTAATGTGTTGAATATCATTGTATATCTTAACCATGTCATTTTCCTATATAGATTTTCGGAGAGGGGTCGTTTATTTGCTAAGAAAGACATTACATCATTTGAATTAGGCGTTGATGGAGGACTCTTCTTCACTGGAGATGGGACTGGTTTGCTTAAAGTATGGAAATGGAATGAGTTACCTAAGGTGACATCTAATTAAGATGTTCTTTATACTCTTCAAACATGAATTTATCTTTTGTTATCAAAGTACATTGTGTTCTTCATTCTCATGCATGTCATCTTGTCTGATATCTTACATCATTGATGCATTTACCTAGTATATCTATTGCATCTTGTTTTTTCATAATACATGTTTAATTGGAAATTCATCATTTTAACTCTAAGTTCCAAGTTTGTTCACTGATATTTTCTGAGCACATTGTTGATATTTGTTTCGTGATCATGATTGCTTGTTGGGAACCTTCACACACTACACATGTAGTCTTGACACTATGACACTTAAGGAAGATAGTTTTTGTTAATATATTAAATAAGAAATGAATTATTTTCTGTTATGTTTCTATGGTGACACTCACTGCATTTGGTTACTGGAGAATTGTTTGTTAATTATAAAAAAAAAACAAAAAAAAAACTGACACCCCTTTGAGACTATATGTTACTGGGGAAAGAGACACTCCTTTGAGACTTAATGTGGCAAGTGCAAAACATTGTTACTGGAGAACTGTCTGTCAATAAAATAAAAAAAAAATGTTAGAGACACTCCTTTGAGACCTAATGTGGCAAGTGCAAAGCATTTGAGTGGAAGATCCAAGCTTAGTTGGCAGGTAAGTGCCTTCTAGGTTAGAAACCTAAGAGAAAATATTTTATAATGAAAAAAAGTAAAGTTACAAAGATTATCTTTCTGAATGTCTTGTGTCTTGGCTCAATTTAATCAATTGCACTCAGGGACCTAACAAGTTAATCATGGTTTCAAAAACATTTTGAAATGTGTGCTTTTTGGGATATCATTGTATGAATTGGACTTGAGATGAGATTATATATTTCCAGTTTAAAAGCATTAGTAATTTTTTTTTTTTGCATCATCATTCTATTTTAGTTGAATTTTAGTTGCATTATCATTCATACCTTAGTTTAGGCGATTTTCATGCATTATTGCATTATTTAAATGATTTCATCATGTGTTATCTATCTTTCGGATCATACACTTGGGTTTTGAGTCTTTCTTGTAAACAGGAGTTTTTAAGTGTTGAAATCACAATTTGGAGATAATTGGTGTCAAGAATGAAGCATATCGTATTATACCGCCATCACCTCGTGCAATCATGAGCAACATCTAGAACGGGCAAACGTACATTGGCATCACTTTGACCGTCGACCTGGGGTTCACTATTGTGGTTCGAACATTCAGTGAGGTTGTTATTTCTATTCCACCACAAAAATGAAAAAGGGTAGAGGTTGAGACAAACATGAAGAAGAAGACGAGATGCAAGTTAATTAAATTTGTAATACTTATATCATTTTAAATGATTTACAAACATGTCAAAATATTGTATATAAACAAGTCAAATTTTATCAATAAAATTAGCCATCAAAATATATTGGTAGCTAAATTTTTTTTCCATTGATATAGCCACCTAAAAATAATTTAATTAAAATAAAAAAGTAACATATTATATAGATTTAAAAATAGGGATTGATATATTATCACATTTGCAACCAAATTAGCACCAATTTTTTTTTTAAAATTTAATAATATTTTCACTTTAGCAACAAAAGTGGGGTCACTACTTTTTTTGCTATCAAATCAACCATCGAAATTTCGTCGACTAAATTGGTATCCTATAGTAAAAGGTGACCAATCCTTTTAAGATGAATTAACTACCGAAATTTTGGTTAGTGTTCAATTTTGAATGTAACGGCCCCAGAGGGACATAATGTAGTGTTTAAGCAGCAACAAATACAGGATTTGGTGATAATGGTGGCACTATTGCAGCTCCCAAAATGTCAGGAATATTTTCTGTTTCGAAAAAGCCACTTAGATGGAATCGTTTTGAAGCTATATTGGTTGAAGTTCTAGCAGAAGTATTGAAGCATGAAATAAAAGCAGAACTGCTTGATTGGTCGTTTCTAATTTCACTAGATAGCACTTAAGATTCACAAAGTCACATGTAATAGCTTTGATTGTCAATAACTCTCTTGCGAATCCTTACATGATCTTTGCTAATCAAATTTCTCTTTTGGCCCTTACTCAATTCTTCGTAAAAAAATGTCAAAATTCAAAGTTATACAGTAAGGGATTCATGCATTAAGTATTTTACATCGTGTGAGCCTTTACATCAGACTCCGTTTTTACCTTTTCATTTCTGGTTTATTTACCATTTCTTTACAGATGAAACAGACAATATAAATATTACAGAAGGAATTAATAAATGTTATTGTAAACAAATCAAACTTATTTTTATGGCTTCTGAGCTGTAAACATAATAAAAGCCTGCTGAGTCTTGCTTGAGTAATTAGTAAGACCACACGAGGTGCAAAGGTCTCTGATCTCTTCCTCTGTTAAATAGCCATAGCCTTGTGGAGTTCTCTACAAACCAAAAGACCTTTAAATCAACTTGGTTGGGATTCAAGGTGTAAACTCCTCAAATTGTGAAACAGATATTTCATTCATGGATTTAAGAGATAATCAATAACTCTACGTCACACTAAAAGACAGGCACAATGAATGTTCAGCATGCAAAATGTTGACACTTAAGATTATAATAATGACAGGAAAATTGAATATAATCACGGCCTGAGTTTACCTCTCTGAAAGGGCGTATAAACCAGGGAGTTGATGAACTGTAACGCAGAAAAGTGCTTCCAACAAAAACTCCACCACTTCTTAGTATCCGGGTGATTTCAGCAACCTATAGAAAGTTTACAGTGGGCGTGTCATCTTAAAAATTAAAATGTTTAAGTAGTGTTAAACAAATATGTGGAAGAACACGCAAATATATGGATAGAATAAAAGCCAACACTAAAAAAATGTGCAATCCAATAAGGAAATGAGTGGTTCATGATTATTTAGTTTAAAATTTAGGGTAAATGTAAACATAAAATTTAGGCTAAGTTATTTGAAGTAGTGGAGACAATTGCAGCATTAGCATGTTGAGGCTGCTGCAGGAACTAATTTTCCATGTTTCTTCTCTTCACATCCAGTACAAGTAATAGAAGATTTGTCAGTGTGTTTGATTAGGCTTATTTTGAAAAAGATAATAATTTATTTTTGCTACCGAAGAAAGCCTAAGAAAAATAAGCTACTGTTCTCCAAAATAGTTTTCAACCAGTGAGCACTTGAACAATTGGTGTTCTATATAATAAACTGTAGAATTCTCAAAATGCAATATGTATCTTTGCACTTATCATGTATGTATTTATACATCTTATGCACATTACAGACACATATATTGTTGACCAATAAAATCAGGGAGAGAATAACTACCATTAATCCATCTGTGCCCCATTACAAAAATTAGATTGAAATATTCATTCAGGACAATTTTATTAAGTGGAAATCTATATCAGCGTTCTCTGATCTGTCAGGTTCGTCTTTATAATCTCTTTCTATATCTCTGGAGGAAAAAGTCCAGCTTTATGATGCAATACTTCAGTTATTTTATGAAATTGAAGCAATAACTGTTCTGTTTAGCAAACATTTTCTCAGAAGAACAAATTAAAAAAAGTATTTATATTACAAGAATTCCAGCAAAATATATCTGTTTTAAGGTCACATGGTATGGTAACTATGCAAAAGTGATATCAGTCTGATGAGAAGGTTACCCCAACCCAAACATTCTTCTGTTCATCACATAAAGACAGCACTTACAGCATTGGAGGGAGATGGCCAGCAATGCAAAGCTGCACCAGCATGAACAGCATCAACTGAACCTGATGCGAAGGGAAGCCTAGAAACATCTGCCCTTACAAGAGCAATATTACTGCAAACAACAAAATGAAACACTATTGGGTGCATCTGGGTCTCAAATAGAAAAACAATGAACATTTGATTCTTTAGCTGCATTAAATTCAAAATATAATACAGGAAGAGAAAAAAATACGTGGTTGAAAGTGTGTCATCTTTCTTAATGAAATCATAACATTGGCGAAGCATATTTTCAGAGAAATCTAGTGCAACGACTCCAGAGTAGGTTCCAGATTTTGCGAATTTTCTGGAAAATAAACCACTGCCACAGCTAACATCAACAAGAAGTCCATCTCTAACAGATTTGAAGTACTCTTGAGCCATTTTGAACTGCATCATAAAGAATATATAATAGTCTTAATACGCATTGCATTACTATGAGGTAAGCCAGATGAACAAAACAATATAGACTCTCAGCCTGTTACAATATATATTTACATGTATGTGTGTGTTTGTTTAAACAAAGTTGACTAGTCGGCCAAAATTCTTTCTGAACTACCATGCAACATGAATTTCATTTTTCAAGTATTGAAACATTTTAACTGCAATTGAATGCATACCTCTTCATCAGGACCAGGAAAGCCACTTTGTCTGAAATTCTGACGCCAACCTCTTTCATATAAGAAGGAAACAAGGGGACTCCTAATAACAGTTTAAACGCCAATGAAATCATAAGAACTTTCCAAGGCATGCAGAATTAGACTACAACTAGTGCCACATGTAAAAATAACTCACAAAAATGGAAAAGAGAAAAAAACATGTATCCTCTAAAAAATTTACATGGAAAATTAGACACATAACAAAATATTGTTGATAAACAGGTATGTGCAACATATGATAATAGTGGTAGCCAATGACAATAAATTGGAGTCATATCACCAATCATACCTGAAAAGCTCAGTCCGAGCTGGTTGAATTTCAGTGTAATCTTTCAATCCAGCAGTCACAGTCAAATCCAGATACCTGTCCTTGCTAGTGTATGACTTCTTACATCTCTTACACATGAAACCAGATCTGTAGATTGCTGATCTGAAGCTCAAAAACCATTTGGTTAATCACTACGACCCTAGAATTTAGACAAGTAATAACCAAACACAAATGCCGCCATGCATAAACCAACTTACAAATTCAGACCAGGAGAGCCTTTTCTTATCAATGGTTCATAACATATTGGGCAAGCAAACACGTCTGCTTCAACTGATTGATCGTGCTGTGTACGCAACTCCTGAAGGAAAAATAAAAAAAGAAATCCTTTCAACGGGAATTAAACAATCATGTGACACAGTCGTTCCAGCAGAAGAAAATAACTCCAAATAGCTCAGAGAAGAAAAAAATTGAAATGCTAAACCATATATTTATTAAATTGGGTTTCTAAGAAAAATATCAATCATAACCAATAAGCAAAATGAAATGAAGGATTATGACAGGTATATAAGGAACATGATTGTTGGAAGGCAGAGAGAAAGAGAGTATACTGTTTCCGCTGCAACTGCCGAGATTGCAGGAATGGTTGTTTGGGTTAGGGAGTGGAAGCGATGAGGGCGAAAGTGGGATTTGGAAGAAAAGCGAGGGCATTTGAGAAATTGTATTTGATGCAGAGGAGGAAGAGGAGAAGTAGCGACGGACATGGCTATTGCAGAATGAGGAAAGTGGGTGGTAATCACTAGCTTTTGCTTCTTACAGCAACTTGTTCAATTGCGAGCCAGAAATTTGTGTAATCGATTTTTGATAAATATAAAAAATATTTTAAGAAATAGAAATTAAAAATTATTAAAATATTTTTAGTTATAAATGGTCTTAAACTTATGGAATTCTTCTTTGTTTATGTGTATTTGTAATTTTGTTGTTTTCTTATCTTGTCTTTTAATATCGAAAACTCTGTAGAAATGAAAACGATTATATAAACTCATTTTGCCTTCGTATTTGGATAATATAGTAATGGTAGGATGACATTGGCTAAAAAAAAGAATTAGTTGAATTATGTTTTCAATTCCTCAACTGGTTTGTTTACTTTACCAAACTTCAGTGTAATAAAAAAGGCTTATCCATTCTACATTTTTTTAAATAAAAAATAATTTGAAAAATTAATTTTTATTATATTTTTTTAAGATGTAAATATGTTATAGTATTATAATTTAATTCATTAACATTTATAAACTAAGTTTTAATTAGTAAAATTAATCAATAAAAAATTAAGAAATTTTTATAAAATTAAATATATATATATATATATATATATATATATATATATATATAAAATATTAGATTCCAACCGTCTTGTTATATTAAATAAATATTTCTTTATTTATATAATATTTTTATCACATCCACTTTAAATCTTTTTAATGTATGCTATATATTACGTTTTTATATTCAATATATTTATTTATTTGTATATCTATCTTATCTCATTTATTAAAATAAAATCTTTAATTTTGGATTTTCAAAATCCAAAATATATCAAAATCTAAATCCAATTCATATTTAATTAAGTGGATTATGATTTTAAATTTCAAAATCTAAAAATTTATCATATCCAAACCCATTAAATGAATTGAACTTAAAATTCAAAAATATTAATTTAGATATTGGATAAATGAATTTAAATTGATTTAAAATAATATGGATTTCAATTTATTATTATTTGGATCTCAAAATTTGGATCTCTTCTCTAATTTTTAATTATCTTTCTATCAACCTATGTACTATATAAGTAAACATAAGAGAGAAACATCAATACATATCTACAAACTTTGGTTTCTGAAGGTTTTTTCATTCAAGCAATTGGTTCTGTGAGGATCTACAATTAAAGGTATGTAAAAACTTTTCATCTTATTTCATTTTTCATCCATATTAATCGAACTTTGAGTGATATATGTGATTTCATTGTTTCATTATTTTCAATGACAAATAAATTATTAGATGAAAATTTTGTAATGTTAAACTTTAAATTCCTTAAAACTTTAGTTTTAAACTTTTTTTTTATCAAGGAACAAAATATTTAGAATTAACATCTTTCATTCCTAAAGTTTCAAAAATGAGTTTTTAAAATTTGTTGTTATAGGTTATTCTTTTCTTTAAAATTGGACAATAATAATATACTTAAGTTTCATTCTAAATTTATTATACCTATGTAAAATATAATGCACTGGAATTTAAATGTAATACTTTATTTATCATCTAAAGATATAAGTTTGAATGATATGTTATTTTGAATCATTTAACTACACAACTTGTTGTCTTGAATTCTTAATTAAAACTAAACAAAACAAAATCTCAAAATTTTAGGCCAACATTTCTTAATTTTCTAAAACGAGTTTTATCTTTCAATTAAAAATTATAAAAATATGAAAAAAATGTGATAACTTGAAATATTGTTGTTTTGTAAAATACTTGTCCTATAAAATTTTACTAAGTTAATACTTCTCTTAAAATTTTAAAATATTTTATTTCTTTAAATGAGTGAAATAGTTTAAAATTCATCTGGAAGTATTTTTTAAAATTATATAAGGTTAGATTTAGTATATATATATATATAAACACCTTATTATATTAAATAAGTATTTCCTTATTTATATAATAATTTTATCATATGTACTTTAAATCTTTTTATTGTATGCACTTTAAATAATATCTTGTTTTATGTACTTTTGAATAATATCTTGTTATATGCAATTTAAAATTATATGCTCTTGAAATAACATTTTATTTTATGTAATAAATTTGGATATTTGTGTACGTCTGTATCCAACAAATTTTAAAATTGTATAATAATATTTGAAAATGTTAAAAAAATGCTTTTGTATTCTTTTATATATATATATATATATATATATATATATATATATATAAAACCGACAATTGTTATGTTAATTTAATTTTGTGTTGAATAATTATTACATAATGAGATTGAAATTGTATAAAGAATATTATTTAAAGAAGTAAAAAAAAAAGTGATTTTGGATGTAATTGTAATATTTGTTTTTGTAGAGTATTATGGATGCAAAGTCTATTAGGATGGATAAAGATATTAGGGGAAAAACTTGTATTTACTGGAAAGCTGGGAGATGTAATAGAAATTCATGCAAATTTAGGCATGGAGAAACACCTTCCTCAAATACTTCGTATCTCGGTATCAATGTCAAAAGCAAAATTTGTGGAAAAAAACGTCATCCATCCTATAAGATTGTTTCCAAGGATAAACCCAACAAAACTTTGGTTCAAAAGGATGGAGACAATGAAGATCAAACAAATGTTGTAAAGGTGTCCAAGAAAATATCTCCAAATATATGCAAATATTGGACCAACAACATGTGTGTATGGTGAAAATTGCTTCAATTTGCATTGATGGTGTCATGGTGATGGATTGTCCACGTTAGCAGAACTTCGACAACACAAAAAGGTATTCACTCTAAATTTAATAATTAGTATTACAAAATATATGTTTAATAATGTATATTTTGAATAATAATTCAATCAAAATTGATATGATTACATTTTTTTTACATCAGGTTATAACTGGACTTACACTTCTAGCTGGAATCAACAAACTTTATTCTGGTAGCATTGATGGAACCGTTCAGATATGGGATTGCCATACAGGTCAATGCATTAAAGTCATACACTTTGGCACAGAGGTTAACTCTTTGATAAGTGAGGGGTTGTGGATTTTTATCGGTTTGAAAAATGTTATAAAGGTAAACACTTTTTTGTCCTTGTTTTATTTTAATGTATAATAACGTTGTACTTATAGAACTATTATAAGCAAGAAAGTTGATTACATGGATGTGTTAATGTAAAGGCTTTGAATACCGAGAACAATATAGAATTCACTCTTGATGGACCCAATATAGGACGAATCTTTCACATGACTGTTGGAAACAACATCCTTTTTGCTGGGGCAGAGGTAATAATAAATATAGAAGTTAATGGTTATCTATGTTTAATTTTCATTTTTACACAGGAGTTAGTTAGTTGAATGAGTTGTATACTTCATTAGATTAAGAGTTTTTGAATTATCTAAACATTTTATACCTTTTTCCTTACCTATTATTTCATCGTAATTTCTTACACTATCATTTTTTCCTTTGATTAGGTTAAGAATAGTCGTTTTTAAACATTTATTTCTAATGTCCAATAATTTATGTATTATGTAATTATTAAAAACTTTAGGATGGTGTCATTACTGCCAGGAGAGAAAACTCTAAAACTAAGTCACCTTTTGAATTGGTTGACTCACTGATCGGCCATACTAAATCAGTGGTTTGCCTAACTGTTGGACATAATATGTTGTACTCAGGATCCATTGACCAAAGTATAAAGGTATGTCTATTGTGATGTCGAAATATTACCTTTTTCCTTTCATCATATCAAATTTCCTTGAATTACAAAGTGATGAATTCAAGTATCATTCAATATCCAAATCTTGTTACCTTGTTTTCTTTAGGCCTGGGACATGGATACATTACAATGTACAATGACACTCAATGAACATACTGGTGTAGTCACATCCCTTCTTTGTTGGGAGCATTATTTGTTTTCAAGTTCATCTGACGGCACAATTAAAATCTGGGAATGCAAGGAAGTGGGAACTAATTTGACTGTGGTATATACACACAAGGAGCAAAGTGTAAGATACCTAATCATTTGGTTGAATTTTTTGTAGAAAACAAGCTAACATTAGTCTTGAACAAGTTGGTCAATTCACAAAATTCTTATTGTTATTTTACAGGGTATTATATCACTTTTTGGGATGCATGATGCAAATGGAAAACCAATATTGTTTTCCTCTTATACAAACAATTTAGTTTGCATGTACGAATTGCCATCGTAAGTAAACTTGAATTATATATTTTTTATACTATTACATATTAATGTGTTGAATATCATTGTATATCTTAACCATGTCATTTTCCTATATAGATTTTCGGAGAGGGGTCGTTTATTTGCTAAGAAAGACATTACATCATTTGAATTAGGCGTTGATGGAGGACTCTTCTTCACTGGAGATAGGACTGGTTTGCTTAAAGTATGGAAATGGAATGAGTTACCTAAGGTGACATCTAATTAAGATGTTTTTTATACTCTTCAAACATGAATTTATCTTTTGTTATCAAAGTACATTGTGTTCTTCATTCTCATGCATGTCATCTTGTCTGATATCTTACATCATTAATGCATTTACCTAGTATATCTATTGCATCTTGTTTTTTCATAATACATGTTTAATTGGAAATTCATCATTTTAACTCTAAGTTCCAAGTTTGTTCACTGATATTTTCTGAGCATATTGTTGATATTTGTTTCGTGATCATGATTACTTGTTGGGAACCTTCACACACTACACATGTAGTCTTGACACTATGACACTTAAGGAAGATAGTTTTTGTTAATATATTAAATAAGAAATGAATTATTTTCTGTTATGTTTCTATGGTGACACTCACTGCATTTGGTTACTGGAGAATTGTTTGTCAATTATAAAAAAAAAAGAAAAAAAAAACAAAACTGACACCCCTTTGAGACTATATGTTACTGGGGGAAGAGACACTCCTTTGAGACTTAATGTGGCAAGTGCAAAACATTATGTTACTGGAGAATTGTCTGTCAATAAAATAAAATAAAAAAATGTTAGAGACACTCCTTTGAGACCTAATGTGGCAAGTGCAAAGCATTTGAGTAGAAGATCCATGCTTAGTTGGCAGGTAAGTGCCTTCTAGGTTAGAAACCTAAGAGAAAATATTTTATAATGAAAAAAGTAAAGTTACAAAGACTATCTATCTTAATGTCTTGTGTCTTGCCTCAATTAATCAATTGCACTCAGGGACCCAACAAGTTAATCATGGTTTCAAAAACATTGTGAAATTTGTGCTTTTTGGGATATCATTGAATGAATTGGACTTGGGTTGAGATTATATATTTCCATTTAAAAAGCATTAATCAATTTGTTTGCATCATCATTCTATTTTAGTTGCATTATCATTAATACGTTAGTTTAGGCGATTTTCAAGCATTATTGCATTATTTGAATGATTTCATCATGTGTTATCTATTTTTCGGATCATACACTTGGGTTTTGTGTATTTCTTGTAAACAGGAACTTTTTTAGGTGTTGAAATCACAATCTGGAGATAGTTGGTGTCAAGAATGAAGCATATCGTATTGTTCCGCTATCACCTGGTGCAATCAAGAGCAACATCTAGAACGGGCAAACGTACATTGGCATCACTTTGACCGTCGACCTAGGGTTCACTATTGTCGTTCGATTTTTCACAAGTTGAACATAAAGTGAGGTTGTTATTTCTATTCCACCACAAAAATGAAAAGAGTAGATGTTGAGGCAAACACAAAGAAGAAGACGAGATCCGAGTTAATTAAATTTGTAATACTTATATATCCATGTTAAATGATTTACAAACACGTCAAAATATTGTATATAAACAAGTCAAATTTTGTCAATAAAATTAGCTACTAAAATATATTGGTCGCTAAATTTTTTTTTCATTGATATAACCACCTAAAAATATTTTAATTAAAATAAAAAAGTAACCTATTATAGATTTAAAAATAAGGATTGATATATTATAACATTTGCAACCAAATTAGCACCAATTTTTTTTTTTAAAATTTAATAATATTTTCACTTTAGCAACAAAAGTGGGGTTACTGTTTTCTTTTTCTTCCAAATCAACTATCAAAATTTTATTGACTAAATTGGTATCCCATAGTAAAAGGTGACCAATCCTTTAAGGACGGATTAACCATCGAAATTTTGGTTAGTGATTAATTTTGAATGTAACGACCCCTTGAGGACATAATGCAGTGTCTAAGTGGCAACTAAGACAGGATTTGGTGATAATGGCACTAATGCAGCTCTCAAAATGTCAGGAAAATTTTCTGTTTCGAAAAAGCCACTTAGATGGAATCGTTTTGAAGCTATATTGGTTGAATGTTCTGTTTAGCAAACATTTTCTCAGAAGAAAAAAATTAAAAAAAGTATTTGTATTATAAGAATTCCAGAAAAATATATCTGTTTTAAGCTCACATGGTAACTATGCAAAAGCTTATGGAATTCTTTCTTGTTTCTGTGCATTTGTAATTTTATTATTTTCTTATCCTGTTTTTTAATATGGAAAACACTGTAGAAATGAAATGAAAACGAGTATATAAACTCATTTTGTTTTTGTATTTGGAGAATATAGTGATGGTAGGATGACATTGACTAAGAAAAGAATTGGTTGGATTATGTTTTCAATTCATCAATTGATTTTTTACTTTACTAACTTCACGTACCAAAAAGTGTAATAAAACAGGCTTATACATTCTTTTTTTTTTTTAAATAAAAAATAATTTGAAAGATTAATTTTTATATTATATTTTTTTTAAGATCTAATATGTTATAGTATTATAATTTAATTCATTAACATTTTTAAACTAAGTTTTAATTATTAAAAATTAATCAATTAAAAATTTAGAAATTTTTATATAATTAAATATGTTCCAAATATATATATATATATATATATATATATATATTATAGATCCGAACCGTCTTCTTATATTAAATAAATATTTCTTTATTTATATAATAATTTTATCACATCCACTTTAAATCTTTTTAATGTGTGCGTTTCTATATTACGTTTTTATATTTAATGTATTTATTTATTTGTATATCTATCTTATCTTATTTATTAAAATAAAATCTTTGATTTTGGATATGATATAAAATCTATCTTATCTTATTTATTAAAATAAAATCTTATTTATTGAATGATTTACAAACATTTTAAAATATTGTATATAAATAAGTCAAACTTTTGTCAATAAAATTAGCCCCTAAAAATATTTTAATTAAAATAAAAAAGTAACCTATTATATATTTAAAAATAATGGTTGGTATATTATTACATTTGCACCCAATTTAGCACCAGTATTTTTAAAAAATTTAATAATATTTTCACTTTAGCAACAAAAGTGGGATCACTATTTTTTTTTGCTACAAAATTAACCATCGAAAATTCGTTTTGACTAAATTGGTATCCCATAATAGAAGGTGACCAATGCTTTTAGGACCGATTAACGACCAAAATTTTGGTTAGTTATCAATTTTTAATTTGGTTACTAATTGGTTTCTGAATAGGGCTTTTGCGACCACATGTATGTGTTCGGTAGTATTATTAGATTGTGTATTTTTCTTGATAGAAATTTAAGATATATTACTTATAAAAGTATTATTTTGTAAATGGTTTAACATGACATGTTAATTTCTCTGTTGTGACTATTGTATTTAAAGAAGTCATTATAAAGGTTTAGAGTAACATATATGAGAGATATTAGAAAAAAAAATATATAATCAAGGTTTCTATAATTGGAAGAGATGCATCAACCAAACAAATCATATAATCCTTTCAAATTCTCATTTACGAGTAAGACCAACATAATCAGCGGGACTATAAGGTTCAAACAATTCTGCAAAAATCCCATTCTTTCTTTTGGGATTATGCTTCATGTCTTTGCAAAGTTGATCGTGATAAGAAATGCCAAAATTAGCGAAACATGATTTCCCAAAATATGTTCCTGCATATTGCTTCATGTTGTCTTCCCACAGTTTCACCTCCTTCTCCATTGCTCTTATACTTGGCACTTCAATGTTTCCATCCAAGAAATGTGCCACCCATAAGCTTTTCATTTCCGAGGCAAAAATGTTAGATGCACTCTCTGCATATCCTATTATTGCCAACTGTGGAATCCGAGGGTGAATTATTTGTCTGAAGCAGTACGACGTAGGCCATGGTTACATTTTTCATATTACTGAAATAATTCAACATGCAAGATAAATTAACAAATAATATTTCAAACAGATTTTAGACTGACCTGTAGAGAGGAACTGTGGAAGTTGCTGGCCCAAGGATGTGATTTTTGAAAATTGGAGATTTGAATATGTTTTTTATTTTTTCATCACCTTTGTATCCAGTTGCAAAAATGACTATATCAGTTTCTAAGGGTTTGACTTCTCCATCAATCAGCACACCTTCTCTGCAGAAGGTAAAGCTTTGTGAATTCTTTATGAGGATGCTTCCTTCCTTCAATTTGTCAAAGAAGTTATCAGGAAATACTCCAAGCAGACATGAGGAGAGGTCATGAAGAAAGCTGTGACTAGGTTCCAATCCATACTTCTTCAATGGCAACTTCCATTTCAGAATGTTTTCTAATACTTTAGAAATTCCCCATCTCTGAAAGTTAATAATCAAATGACTGAAATCAGTTTTTGCAGATAACTTGTCTGAAAGATAGTTTTCTCATTTTTCAAGTAGGCATAGAAAAGTTTACCAATGGTGAAAGTAAAGTGGCCACAAGGCTAAGAAGGAAGGGTTCTCCTGGCTTGTGAACAAAAAGCTCTGCAAAGCGGTTAAAATATAAGAATCCAACAATAACTCCCCAACTGTTGAAATCTGGAAAAAACCAGTATGCAGTCCTTTGGATAATTGTGCAAGGATGCATGACTCCTGCAAAAGTGATTTTGTGGAGTAAAACATCAGAAGGGAATCACTGAGAAGTATTAAACTAGCCAAATTGAAATAAATTCTTCTGCAGGTTGAGTAGAATATTTTGCAACCAAAATAATTTCAAACCATTTGTATTTGCACATTCAGCTGCAAGATCAAGAGCAGATTTATGTGAGCCTATTACTGTGACTCTTTTTCCTTTGATTAATTCAGCAGCAGTGTCATTGTCCAGATTGGAGTAATCCATGGAGTGCATAACTTTGCCATCAAAAACTTCTGGTCCTTGTCCTTGTGGGAATTCAGGAATGTTTGGAAGACCACTGTATTTTCCAATGCAAAGAACAACAAACTCAGCCTTGTGTACCTGTTCATACAAATGTTCAATTTAGTATATTAGTAAAACAAAAAAGACACCACTGTAAATGATAAAAAGAATCTAAGAAACATGTCCCTTTACTCATTCTTTGAACTCAAACTTAACCTCCAAGCCATTCAACAAAATGATGTTTGTGCATACATAGCTAGCAAGAGAATACCAGAATCTGAAGGACATACTTATTCACAGATCAAGAAATTGACAAATGAAAGCAAGACTTGCTTAGACATACATAGATACCTCTAGGGATAAATTTTTGGTATGTTGAACAGTAATATGCCAAGTTCCTTTGGAGCAAAAGGGTCTGCCATTACCACCCCACAGTTCCCATGACTTCATTTCTTCAGTAGACTCTCCTCCAACATAATCTATATCAATGACTTTGGAGTTGAATCTGATGTAAGGAATGAGGGAAAAATGTTGAGCATAGGAGTTAAGATAATCTAGCATTTGGTTGTGACTTGGATTATCTTCTTTCACTGAAGAAGGCCATGGAAAATCCATGAACTGGTATGCTTGCTTATTGCTTTGGAGCTTGGTGGAGTCCATAGTGTGCCTCCATAGCCCTCCAACGCCATCATCAGCTTCAAACACAGTTGGGTGAAATCCAAACTGCAGAAGGTATTTGCAGGCGACAAGGCCACTGGTTCCTGCCCCTATAATTGCAACTCTTCTTTCCATTTCACCCTGGGAAGTAGCTATTTCAGGGCTGTAATATGTTGAAGCGAATGCTTCGAACAATATTTATAGTAAAATGTTATCAATGATATGCAGAGACGTGTGTTCTTCTTCCTATTAGCATTGACTTGTTTATCTAAATCTATTGTGAGCAAGGATAATTGTGTATTTTTTCTTCACTGCTTTAATAGTGTCTTTGATTCTTTTTGTAAAATTTAAAATGATGATGTCTGAAATATTTTTGTTTTTCTGAAATTTTAGTTCCTCACACTTGAATTATCGGTAATTTCGGACAAATCTATTATTGTTCACGTGTTGTCTTCTTTGCATATAATTTATCTAAATGTTCAATATTAATTAAATATTTTTAATTTTCTTATCTTCAATTTTAAAAACTTAAATGTGTCAGTTTGGTCTCATAAATTTTATCGTGACTCGGAACACCGAATAACTTTTCCGATATACTATATTTATAAGATTATTTTCAAAAAAATTACCCCATATGATTTGAAAATATATGTAGAATAAAGTCTTACTTGGTTTTAATTATACATCTTTATTCATAATAGGTTATTTAACTTTCCTGAATCAATTTGGAATTAAAATTATGTAACGTTATTGTCAATAAAAGTAATTTTAAAATATATTAATTGAAAAGAGGGGATCAATTTTTTAAAAAGAAATTAAAGATAAATTTGGAATAATAATAAAAACTTATGGACAAATTTATCATCATCCACAAAGCTAATTAATTTTCTTAAAAATGTGAATTAATTAAAAAGGATAGAGACGTATGATTATATTTTAATATAAAGAGAAATAAATAATGTAGAATATTATAATAAAATGTAGGGCTTTGTAGTCTTATGATTTTCTTGTATGCCAGTTCAACCATTTTTTATTGCGTGTAGGAAATCAAATGAAAAATCTTGTCTCCGGTGATTAATAGAAAAAGTACAAATGGTCAAACAAACACAATAATGTAGGACAAATAATGCTTCTAGCCCAAAACAAAATACTATTTCTTACGTGTGTGGTGCATTTTAAATAAGAGTAGGTTACATTTTGGTCCCACGAGGTTTTGATATATATATTGTTTAAGGTAATGTGTACAAACAATGCTTCAAGCCAATGCAAAAAGCAATAACTTTTCTGGGACATATTTTTAGCGGCACTAGATTTTGGCTGGTAAAATATTACTATCAACTACCCATTAAAATTAATGAACATAATATTTAATATTAAATGCTAACACTTAGAATTTATTTTAATACTAATGTTTCTATCAAAAGACAATCATTTCTAGATTATTTTCAAGTTATGATACAAATTTGAGAACCAAGACATTTTAACATAAAATAAAATAAAAAATAAGAATTTTTTATCTTGGATATGAATAGAAAGTAAAAGAAAGTCAAGATTTTGCTTTGACAAAAAAAACTAAAACATTAAACAAAAAGAAAAAGTATTTTATCGGTTCTATAAATTACTATTGTCATAAATCCTATAAAATAAATTTTAATTTTAGAAAGAGATATTGTCTCAACTATTTTAATAGTTGAAACACAAAAATGTTTATGACACTGATTTTACAAATAATTTTTGTCTAAAGCCTTAAAAAAAATAGATAATTATTATTTTTAATGAAAATTTTAAAATTTTATTCAAATTTTTGTCTCGGTTCTATGTGAAACTGAGGTATAAACATTTTACAGCACTTGTTTATAAACAACCGTTACGTAAACCCTATAAAAAAATAAATATATAAACTTTTCAGTGATAATTTTGAAATTTGGATAAAACTTTTGGTCTCAGTTCTTTAAGGAATCAAATCATAAAAACTTTATGATAGTGTTTCTCAATCCAATTGAAGTCATACATGTTCCAAAAGACTTAAAATGTTAGTTTTCTTGGGATAAGTAAATTTTGTAGGACTCTATGGCACTGGTTCTACAAATAACTAAAGTCATAGGTCTTGTTCAACGATGTGTCAACTTAACATGTTAGTTTTTAGGGGATGCAGAGGGATTTGCAGGACCTATGACATCGATTCTACAAATAACTAAAGTCATAGATCTTGTTCACAGATGTGTGAGCTTAACATGTCAGTTTCGAGGAGAATGCAGAGAGATTTTAAGGATCTATGACAACAGTACTGTAAATAACTGAGGCCATATATCACTTTATGCTCTGGTTAGTTTTGAACCGAGGTTTATATGTTACGAAATTGTATGATTCTGAACCATTTTTTGGATTTTCTTTCTCATTTTCTTCTTTTTCTTTTTCTTTGTTTTCCTTGTGAGCTCTTGAGTACTCCTCTTTCCACTATTTTCGTGTTTCCCTTTTCTTTTTCTTCTTCTAGACTCCATTATCATTCATCATCACTAACTTGGTAGTGTCCAATGGTGCTCATTGTTTAGGTCCCCACAAATGGTGCCTAACGATTATGTGGCATTCCCTATGTCATATCAAATTTTTAACTTCTAATTTAACTTGAATAGGATGTCTAACTTGATTATCTACGTAACATTAATTCCTTTTAAATTTAAAATATTTTGTTTAGTTCAATAATTATCAATAGATCAAATTGGAAAATCCTAACCAATTCAAACTAGTTTTACAAATGACAATATCAATTGAATCAAAATATCAAATCAAAACAATCATATAAAAGTTCAAATATATATTTTTCTAGCTTTTAACCTAACAAATCATACGTTCAATCTTACACAACTATTATATCACATATCCATATACTACATAGATTTTCACTCAATTAAACCAAATCACTCAAATCCAATTCAACTTTATAATTGAATATCAAACTCCACATACAAACACAATTTTTTTCATTTAGCTCATTATCATACATGAAACCAATTCATAATCAGAAACTATGCATCAATTCAACCATTTACTTCATTTAGGAAAAATAAACATTTTAAAACATATTCCCTCACTCCATGCATCAAGGACCATCATCATAAAATTCGCATTTTATAAATCATTAGAAAGATTTAAATTAAAACTTGTTAAACTTTTTTTTTTCATAGATATTCCTTAGAGTAGTGGCGAAACTTGAACAAAAAATTCAAAAATGCCAAATTAGATTTTTTTATATATAAATTATTTTTGTTTAGTTAAATAAAAAAACCCTTTCCATTTCCTCTACTTAAACCATTTACGTATGCACTTTTCAATTTCTAATATTTCTAATTAATTGAATTCATGCAACAGAGGTATTTTAACTTTTATTCCAATTCAAGTCTATTCAACTAATTCATTATGTGCAGAGGAATTGGTAATGCAACCCAAGATATATCCATAAAATTTTACAAATTTTATCATAAACAGCGGAAAACACAAAAATCCCTAAATTTCATAATTTAGAGTTACACTAATTTGAAAAAAAAAATAATTAAGGATAATGTCAATTTCATAAAGATCCCTAAAATCATAATATGAGTTTATACTAATTTTAAAAATACTTAATTTGGGAGAAAGATAATCATAAATCTAACTTATATAAATCATAATAGAATACTAATATTAATATTGATTCATGAGAAATATTGTGATAATGTTCTTCAATTTCTCTATTCTCCGATCTCGGTTTCTCAATCTATCTCATTGCTTTTCTTTCTATTCTTATACTTTCTTGAAGATTAATACCCAATAATCTTATGGTTAGAGATAGAAACATAGTCTCTTTAATTAACCAATGTCTATCAAATTGATTTTTATTTTATTTTTAAACAATAAAAATATATAAATAAATAATATATATAAATAAAATGATGAGAAGGTGAGAAACTTTCCTAAAATAATATAAATGATATAATAATATATGTAATTTTAAATTATATAAATATATATAAAAAAATAAAATTAAAATTTTTTTGGGAGCCGTGACTCTCCTATGTCATAATCAAGTTTTACTAGTGTTTCAAAACTCTATTTTTCATATAATAACCTAACTTGACAAAGAAAATTTTGATTAAAAATCTTAACATATCATCATGATATCAATATAATAGAGATTCACTTTGAACACATTTGAGTCACATGTATTAGAATATAACACACATGTAACTTAGAACTAATAGTCAAGTTTGCTACTGTTTTAGAACTCTATTTCTCATAAGATGATCTAATTTGATAAAGAGAATCTTAATTAAAAATCTAAATATATCACCATGATTACAATGTAATAGAGATTCACTTAGGACACATTTGAGTCACATGCATTAAAAAATATGGCATACATATATAATTTAAAGAACCAAAATCACCTAAAAAAAGAAGTAAACTTACTTTGATATTCAAAAGTGGATATGTAGAATTTTTCACGAGGAGAATCCTAGTTAGTTTATCATAAAAAAAATTAACATTAGAATTAAAAATTTAAACAAAAAATAGAGAGATAATAGTTTTTTATAAAAGTGAACTTTCATTAATAGATAATATATTTATAATCTCAATCTTTTATCATTAAAATATTCTACTATTATTTTAAAAAAATGATACTACCTTTAGACTGTTTTAAAAATTCTCACATGACAACAATTATCATAAAAAAAAGAATACCAATATTTTTAACGAAGAAAACCCTTTTAATAGAAGTAAAAACTCGTGATTACAATTCAATCAATTAAACTTTATTAAAATTAAGTATAAGTATAAGAAAATCAAATAAAAAACACAAATGATTGTCTATTATTATCTAATACAACAAAGTAATAATATTTAAAAAAAAAAAAACTTAAAGTTCAGCAACAATATAAGCTGACTTCTCAAACCATATACCTCCTATTAATTATCCCAGTTGTTAAAATGGAAAATTATATATTATAAATTTATATCAAAATTTCATCACATTCGAACAGTAAACGCAACAAAAATTACAATTTTACTAAAATGATTCGGTAAATATCAATAAATTTTCTTTTTTTCTCCTCCCTTTCAAAGAATACGATTTTTACACACTCTTAATTTAAATAAAATAAATAAATAAAAATTTTATACATGGAGGTAATCTCCAATCTAGTAAAAAATCACTTCTGAAAACACAAATTTTAACTTTTGCCATTAATATCAACCAACAATTATATTTACATCATTTATATTTTTTCAAAATTTTAGATAATCCTTGTAACTATCCACGACAAATTGGTCTTGGTGAGACCCTAGATTCTTCTGCAAAAATATCTTTCCTATAGCTATTATTTTATTATTAAAATAAAGTTAATAATCAATACAAAATTCTCCGTAGTATTCATGAAGAAAAAATAAAGATGGGATTAATGTTGCTTCAATAATACCGCTGCATCTTATCTCTTGCAGGTCAGGGTCTTATCTCATAAAGATAATAATATCACATTTTTTAATCTCATACAGAAATAGCTTTATCTATTAAATTTTGAAGCTTCCAGAAAAAGTGATAGCATTATAGTACCAATATTCTGACATCAAAATTAAATGATTTTCAGTGTTTTATGCTTAACGCTTTTGGTGTCCAATTTTATAAAGATTTCACCTAAATCAAAGGCCCCAAATAGATTAAGTTGCATTGCAGCACAACAACAAAAAATATTGTTGCTATTTATTACTAAATTTAAGAGGTGCACGTTAATGCTTACATTAAAATGATTATTAATACCACTTTAATATTGTTTTATTTATGAGTAAGACCTACATAATCAGCGTGACCATAAGGTTCAAACAGTTCTCTAAAAAAACCATTCTTCCTTCTGGGATTATGCTTCATGTCTTTGCAGAGTTGATCCTGATACCAAATTGCACAATTAGCAATGCACGTTTTCCAAAAATATGTTCCACCATATTGCTTCAAGTTTTCTTCCCACAGTTTCACTTCCTTCTCCATCTCTCTTATATTAGGAACTTCAATCTTTCCATCCAAGAAATGTGCCACCCACAAGCTTTTCATTTCTGAGGAAAATATGTTTGACAGACTCTCTGCATATCCTATTATTGCCAACTGTGGAATCCGAGGGTGGATTATTTGTCTGTATTCATTGGTAAACATAGATAAAGGTTAAAATTTTGGTGAACATAACAATAGTTTTTTAGTCCAAATGTAGCACGTATAATATAAATTTAGAACATTAACTATAAATTGACTGACAGATTGCATAAGAAAAACAGGAAAAATCAAGAAGAGACTGACCTGTAAAGAGGAACTGTTGAGGAGGTTGGTGGCAGAGCTATGTGATTTTGGAAGATTGTAGATTTGAACATGTTTCTTATTTTCTGATCACCTCTGTATCCAGTGGCAAAAATTACTATATCTGTCTCCAGAGGTTTAGCTTCTCCATCAAGGATTACACCTTCACTGCAGAAGCTAAAGCCTTGTGATTTCTTTATGATGATGGATCCTTCTTTGAGTCTGTCAAAGAATTTATCTGGAAACACAGCAATCAGACATGTGGAGAGGTCTTGAAAAAAGCTGTGGTTTGGCATCAATCCGTACTTCTTCAATGGCAACTTCCATTTCAGAGTAGTTTCAACAACTTTAGAGATTCCCCATCTCTGAAAATTAACAGAGGAACTGTGTATCAGCATACTGTTCTATAAAAATTGAAAGCTTGGTCTAGTTAATCTATAAAATTCTACAATCTTCCTTTTTTGTTTTTGTGAAGAACTGCATAAACAGAATGTCATTGAATGTTACTGTTGGGTTCTTGGGGCTTTTCAAGAAAACCTTAGAACCAGAGAATAAAAGAGAGAGAGCGGAGCGAGAGAATGAATATTGAATATTATTGAATTGAAAGTTGTAATTGAAAAGACGGGGTTGGCTACTATTTATAGCCAAACGCAACAGGGTTGGTTACTATAATTAACCAACGTAAAACAAGTAACAGGGTTGGTTACTATAATTAACCAACGTAAAACAAGTAACAGGGAAACCAACGTAAAACAAGTAACAGGGAAAGCCTGTAAACAAACAAGCCCAAAACAAAACAAACAGACCGGCCGGACAGACCGGTCCACCCACACGGAAGCCAAGTCTAAATAACAATTCTCCACCTAGACTTGCTTCAAAAACAAAACAAAAATAAAACACGGACACGGCCGGTCAAACAATTAGTGACCGACCGGTAGACACCCAATCCTGGACAACAACAAGAGAAACCTCTCCTTAGCGAGCGGCTTTGTTAACATATCTGCAGGATTCTCTTCGGATGCAATTTTGCAGATTTGAACGTCACCGGATTCAACAATGCTTCTGACAAAGTGTAGCTTGACGTCAATATGTTTGGTTCTGGAATGATAACTCTGATGATTGGCCAGATGAATAGCACTCTGGCTGTCGCAATGAACGCATACAGACTTCTGATCAAAACCGAGTTCCCGAACCAAACCTTTCAACCACAGTGCCTCCTTAACTCCTTCAGCAAGAGCATAATACTCGGCTTCCGTAGTTGACAAAGCCACTACCGACTGTAGTGTAGACCTCCAGCTAACGGCCGTCCCAAACAGTGTAAACACATATCCCGACCGGGATTTCCTAGTGTCCAAGCATCCGGCAAAGTCGGAATCAACAAAACCTTCAATATAACCTCCACCTTGAAAGTTATTCTGAAAATACAATCCAGTACCGAGAGACCCCCGTATGTATCTGAGCATCCATTTCAACGCTTCCCAGTGTGTTGGTCCAGGATTAACCATGAACTGACTGAGAACACTAACACCGTGCGCCACGTCCGGTCTTGTGCAGACCATGCCATACATAATGCTCCCAATCCCATTTGAAAATGGAACAGATTCCATCTTCTTTCTTTCTTCCTCGGTCTTTGGGCATTGCTCCTTGGTAAGTTTCAAGTGTTGACCGACCGGTGTGTTGGCCATTTTAGAATCAGCCATCCGATACCTTGAAATTACCTTCTGCAGATAGCACTCCTGAGACAGAAAAAGGTTACCGCCCGGTCTATCCCTTTTGATGTCTATGCCCAAAATCCGCCTTGCTTCCCCTAGCTCTTTCATTTCGAAAGCGTCCGCCAACCTTGCTTTCGTCTCACCAATCACGCCCCTGTCACTGCTAGCAATTAGGATATCATCCACATAAAGCAAGAGATATAACATTTCACCGCCATGATTCAGAGTGTAAACACAGTCATCATAATTGCACCGCTTGAAGTTCAGCTTTATCAGAAAGTCATCAAATTTCCTGTACCACTGCCTTGGGCTTTGCTTCAAGCCATAAAGTGACTTCTGCAACAGACACACCCTATCATCCACAGCGAAACCGTCCGGTTGCTTCATATAGATGGTTTCCTCCAAATCGCCGTGCAGAAAAGCCGTCCGGACGTCCAACTGTTCAAGATGCAAATTGCAATGTGCAACTATTGCCATCAGAACTCTGACCGAACAATGCTTAACCACTGGAGCAAAAATCTCATGGTAGTCTACGCCTTCAATCTGAGTAAAGCCTTTGGCAACAAGCCTAGCTTTGTACCTCGCTTTCTCACCGCCCGGTGTAGCTTCCTTTTTCTTGAAAATCCATTTCGAACCTACGACCTTCTTACCCTTCGGCAGATCCACCAATCTCCAGGTGTTATTCTTTTTCAAAGCCTCCAGCTCTTCTTCCATAGCACCCTGCCAAAGATGCCGGTCGCTGCTGTCAAGAGCCTCCTTATAACTTCTCGGTTCATCCGGTCGGTTAAGGTCTTCAGCAGCATTCAGGGCGTAGCAGATTAGATCCGCCTCTCCAAGCCGTTTGGTTGGCTTGGAGATCCTTCTTTCTCTGTCACGAACAAGCTGATAGTTTCTCAAATCAACACCAGCAGCTTTTCCATGACTTCCCTCGCCAGATATACCATCTGTGTCATCACCAAGGTCTGTTCGAAATTCATCCGATCGGTTCTCAGCTATCGACCGACCGGTTTCAACTTGCCCTTCACCTGTTTGGTTTTCCTCAGTCCCACCGGGCGTACCAGCTCCATTAGTAGTATGCTCCACCTCCACGAGAATCTTCTTCTCACTTCCAGAGTTTTCCGGGTGCATCGCCATCCTTGTTTCATCAAAAATGACATCCCTACTAATGATTAGTTTTGAAGGTGAATCTAACCTCCACAACCTGTATCCCTTAACTCCGTCGGCGTATCCAAGAAAGATACATCTCGCCGCCCGGGAATCCAGCTTATCACCCCTGACATGAGCAAACGCCAAAGAACCAAACACTTTCAAGTGTGAGTAATCAGCCGGCCGTCCACTCCACACTTCCATTGGCGTTTTAAAATTGAGAGCTGAAGACGGACACCTGTTAATCAGATAGACGGCCGTATTGGCAGCCTCTCCCCAGAAAGCCTTTGACAATCCTGATCCCAGCAACATGCACCGGACCCTCTCCAGAATGGTTCTGTTCATCCGTTCGGCCAATCCATTCTGTTGAGGAGTTCCAACGACCGTTCTGTGCCTCCTGATCCCTTTCTCTTTGCAAAAACCATTAAACTCCTCTGAAACGAACTCCAGCCCATTATCGGTTCTTAGGCATTTCAGCCTACACCCCAATTGGTTCTCAATCTGTGTGTGCCACTCTTTGAACTTCTGAAACGTTTCAGACTTATTCTTTAGAACGTAAATCCACACTCTCCTTGAGAAATCATCAATTATACTTAAGAAATACGCTCCTCCACCATGAGTTAAGGTTCTTGCCGGTCCCCATAAGTCAGCATGGACATATTCAAAGGGCCGTTCGGTTGAGTGTTTCCCTTTTCCGAACGGTATCCTGTGTGATTTCCCTAAGACACAATGGTCACAGAAATCCAGTTTCTGCAGTTTGTCTCCCAGAAGCAAGTTTTGCTTTTCCAATTCTTCAAGACCCTTCTCACTGATGTGTCCCATCCTCAAGTGCCATAACCGGGCGGTATTCTCGGTCCCGCTTGCTACTGAGACATGACCAATGACAGTTGATCCCTCCAGAATATACAAGCCGTTCCTCCTTCTTCCTTTGGCAACCACAGAATCTCCAGAACAAACCCTCATTACTCCATCTTCAACTTTAGTGGTATAACCTCCAAGATCAAATGCACTAATAGAAATCAAATTTCTCTTTAGTTCGGGCACATACCGGACGGCCTGCAGCACCATCTCACGATTGTCAAACATCTTCAGCCTCACCGACCCCACACCTTGCACTCGGCAAGCTTTGTTATTTCCGAGCAGTACATTACCATGCTCTTTCTGGTCCAGATTCTCAAAAAACTCCTTTACCGGGCACATGTGATAGGAGCAGCCGGAATCCATGACCCAGCTCCTTTGAGGATCTTCAGACGAAGCCACCAGCACTCCAGCCGACTCATATCCCTCAGACGCCTCTGCCACATCAGCGGTTTCTTGTGGCCGACCGGCCTTTCCTTTCTCCGGGCAGAACTTCTTGATATGACCCATCTTCTGGCATTTGAAGCAGCGCACCTGCTTCGTACCGTCCGGGTTCAGCTTCTTCTCTTTTCCGGACGGTTTCTTCCCTTTCCCTTTCACCGCGATCAGACCGGACGCTCCTTCCTCGGTTGTCTTCGAATCTTGGAGTTTTTGGAACTCCTTGGTTCGAATTGACGTCAGAACCTCCTCTAACGTGATCACTTGATCTTTCCCGTAGAGTAACGCATCCCTGAAATGCTCGAAGGTTTTGGGAAGAGCATTTAACAGGATGACAGCTTTATCTTCATCCTCCAACTTCACTCCAATATTCTCCAGATCATCAACAATCTTGCTGAATTCTGCAATCTGCTCCTCTATCGTTCTTGATTCTGACATCTTGAACGAAAAGAGTTGCTGCTTCAGGCACAACCTATGAGCCAGCGATCTCGTCATGTATAGAGACTCTAGTTTTACCCAGATTTCAGCGGCAGTCTTCTCCTTCGCAACCTCCCTCAGTACCTTATCACCAAGGCACAAGATGATTGCACTCCTTGCCTTATCTCCCATCTTCTTCTTCTCTTCTTGAGTCATGGTATCACTCATCTTCGACTCACCCTTCAACGCTTCAACACATCCCTGCTGTATCAAGATTGCCTCCATCTTGATCTTCCACAGCCCGAAGTCATTAGCGCCGTTGAACTTTTCTACGTCGAACTTGGTTGCCATCACTCCTTGGGAATTCTTGAATCCTTGCCCCACGGTGGGCGCCAATTGTTGGGTTCTTGGGGCTTTTCAAGAAAACCTTAGAACCAGAGAATAAAAGAGAGAGAGCGGAGCGAGAGAATGAATATTGAATATTATTGAATTGAAAGTTGTAATTGAAAAGACGGGGTTGGCTACTATTTATAGCCAAACGCAACAGGGTTGGTTACTATAATTAACCAACGTAAAACAAGTAACAGGGTTGGTTACTATAATTAACCAACGTAAAACAAGTAACAGGGAAACCAACGTAAAACAAGTAACAGGGAAAGCCTGTAAACAAACAAGCCCAAAACAAAACAAACAGACCGGCCGGACAGACCGGTCCACCCACACGGAAGCCAAGTCTAAATAACAGTTACCAATGGTGAAAGTAAAGTGGCCAGAAGGCCTAGAAAAAATGGTTCTCCTGGCTTGTGAACCGAAAGCTCTGCAAAACGATTTAAGTATAAAAATCCAGCAATAATTCCCCAAACGTTAAAATCTGGAAGAAACCAGTGTGCGTTCCTCTGGATAATTGTGCAGGGGTATTTGACTCCTAGAGAAGAGAAATATCAGAAGGGAATATAACTAAGTATTAGCAAGTGATGTAGGATAAAGTCAAATAAATCATACTACTGCAGGTTGAGTAGAAAACTTTGCAACCAAAACAATTTCTCACCATTTGCATTTGCACATTCAGCTGCAAGATCCATAGCAGACTTTTGTGAGCCAATTATTGTGACTCTTTTTCTTTTTATCAATTCAGCAGCAGTCTCATTGTCCAGATTGGAGTAGTCCATGGAGTGCATAACTTTGCCATCAAAAACTTCTGGACCTTGTCCCGGTGGGAATTCAGGAATGTTTGGAAGACCACTGTATTTTCCGATGCAAAGAACAACAAACTCAGCCTTGTGTACCTGTTCATACAAATGTTCAATAATTTAGTACATCATTACTATAAAAACAAAAAAGACACCATCGTAAATTATAAAAAGAAGTTTCTCTATTCTTTATTTGAGCTCAAAGTCATCTCACACGTGATTAAGAAATTAACTTTATGAAAAACACAGACAATGAAAGTAAGACTTCCTCAGATTAAACAAACCATAATCACATACCTCTGCAGATAAAGTCTTGGTATTTTGCACTGTAAGATGCCAAGTTCCCTTGGAGCAAAAGGGCTTGCCCTTACCACCCCACAATTCCCATGACTTAATTTCTTCAGGAGACTCTCCTCCAACATAATCTATATCAATGACTTTGGAGTTGAATCTGATGTGAGGAATGAGGGAAAAATGTTGAGCATAGGAGTTAAGATAATCTAGCACTTGGTTGTGACTTGGATTATCTTCTTTTACTGAAGAAGGCCATGGAAAATCCATGAACTGGTACATTTGTTTATTGTTTTGGAGCTTGGTGGAGTCCATAGTATGCCTCCATAGCCCTCCAACGCCATCATCAGCTTCAAACACAGTTGGGTGATATCCATACTGCAGAAGGTATTTGCAGGCGACAAGGCCACTGGTTCCTGCCCCTATAATTGCAACTCTTCTTTCCATTTCACCCTGGGAAGTAGCTGTTTCAGGGCTGTAATATTTTCAAGCGAATGCTTCGAACTATATTTATAGTAAAATGTTATCAATGTTATGCAGAGACGTGTGGTCTTCTTACTATTAGCATTGACTTGTTTATCTAAATCTTTTGTAAGGCAAGGATAATTCTGTATCTTTCCTTCACTGCTTTAATAGTGTCTTTGATTCCTTTTTGTAAAATTTACAATGATGATGTCTGAAATATTTTTGTTTTTCTGAAATTTTAGTTTCTCACACTTGAATTATCTGTAATTTCGGACAAATCTATAATGGTTCACGTGTTGTCTTCTTTGCATATGGCTCTGATAGTTTATCTACAATGAGAGAGGGACAGAAGAAAAACATGAGAAAAAAAAATGCATGGTACAAAATACTTGTTGTCTGATCGTGATTCTATATATTTTTTTAATTGAATAAAGTTATAAATAATTAAAAGGTAAGAGATCAAAATTATGTAAACTTAAATTCAAGACCAAAATTAAAAATAATTAAAGATTAAGGGACTAAAATTGCGAAAAATATAATCATGCATTTTGTAATACATAGATAAAACTACAATTACTAGATTAAATAAGTTTGCAGTCTTTTAATTTAGACATAAAATTAAAATTTACTTTTATGTCAAACTTTGGTATTTTTTTAATTTTTAAATTTTAAAAATAAATTAAGTAATCTTTTTCTCTTAATGACTTTAAACTCTTTTACCTGTCAACAAAATTGAAAATAATATTAGAAGGACTATATTTTCAATTTAAAATTTGAGTGAAAATATATTAAATGCTATAAAAAATTTAAATGAAATCAAAATAATTTAATATAGTTAGATAAAAAGATTATATCTTTTCAATTTCATTTTTAAAGTTTGAGAATTAAAATATATTAAAATTAAAAAAAAAATCTAATTTTATATAATAGATTAGATACTAAAAATATATTTAATTTTTATAATTAATTTTTTAACATACAAAATTGAAAACGATATACTTGCAAAATAGGGAAGAATTTTGTAGATTTAAATGATTTTTTAATGTAATTTATTACTTTTATTTAAGTATAGTTCCTATTCAATGTTTTTTTTTTTCAATTGTTCCTGTTTATTTTATATTATAACTTTTTTTTCGTTAAGTGATAACATAAATAAAATGTTTAAATAAGTTTTATATTGTGAACCATTTTTTTTAATTCAGTAATTGTTTTTAAACATTAAGTAGCTAATTGAACTTTATTATGATTTTGATAAATAAAAAGTATTAGTTTAAATATTAAAATGAAACACAGTATCACTTTTAGATTTGGTCTCTATAGTATCCATGTCTTGAGTATAGACGATATATTTGACTGGTTAAGAAATAACATAATCTGAGCTAAATAATGTGATAATTTTATATAGTAAAATTTGACATTTTATCAAATATTAGATCAGGTTTCGTATTGAGACCAAACCGTATAAATATTTATATATTTTTTTTGTTAACCATCTTTAAATAAAATAAAGGTTTAGAAAACTAAGTTTTAAATTTTTCTGACAGGTTTTGAGAATCTACGACCTTTTGATTATATATTTGGTTTTGAAAAAGTCAAACATTTATCTATTGGAGAAGAGTATTTAATTTATTTTATTAAAACATAGTTGAACTTCTCTTGTTTTTAATTACACTGAAAGTCAATACAAATTAGAAAAGAATTCATAGTGATTATTGCTTAATACTTGAAATGATGTGAAACCTGATATAATTTAACAACAACCAATAAAAATGACAAAAGTAACTTAAAGAAAAGTAATTCATTTAATTTTTACCTAATTTGAAAAAGGTATATTAGATAATTAAAATAACACTGAAATGCTTAAAACGTATTCATGAGTTTCGTGTTTTCGACGATGCAATCCATTTCGTTTGTTGGACGAAATGCTCAAAATCGTTGAAGAAAAATCTTTATATTAAAAGTTTTATACAAGACGAATTTAAATGTAATTAATTTTCATAAAAATAATTTATATGAAAAAGATTATTCTAATTTATATATTATAGTTTGATAATTTGATTTTGAATTCGCAAGAGATTGGATCATGAACAGTGTAATGGTGAAACGAAGCCAATAATGGTTGTAGCTAAAAGCCAATTCCTATTTGTCTAGTGTAGGTGGTGCTGTATTTTATAATATAGAGCGTTGAGCAGCCAGGTAATAAATATATAAGAATTAGCAAAAGTAATTTATGAAGTAAAATAGTTATATTTTGTTGACAAAATGAGAACAGGAGAAGGTAAACACGCAACTAAAATTCTGGAGTGAACTGACCCAGTAAAACCTTTTGGGCTACACCCATTGTCCTTCTTCTTTCCTATTCTGTAGGTCACATGATGACAAACCTAAACAAATACAAAAAATTGTAAGTTCCTTAACCCTTGTTGGCCAAAGTCAACGAATGTGAACAACAAAACGCGATATAATTGCACACAAAAATCTAAGTTCTCATTAATGTTATAAGTCTATTGTGGTCACAAACATTGAAGAAGAAGAAGAAACCTTCCACTAGTCTCTTGTAACGATTTGCTCTGAAGAAGGTCGAAGAAGCATCATTTTGTTTATTTCTCATTCACGAACTTTGCGTGGCTACAAAGGTTACACTAAAAGAGTCTTCAGAGGAAAGAAATGGCAGTTGTCAAGAAGGGTGGTGTGAGGCAAAAATTTGTCGCTATTTTTATCAATGGATTTATCCATAGATTTAATCGTTAGTATTAAGTATTTTAAATTATTGATAGATTTTATCGATGAATTTTAAAATTTGTAGTAAATATTTTAAGTTTATTTTTTTCGTTGATAAATTTTTGTTGATAATTTAAAAAAAAATTGTAATGTTTCTTGCAAATTGATATTGAAGAATAAATATAATCAAGTAGTAACACTTCTAATATAATCAAATAATTTTGAATGATTATTGACAAAAAAAATTGTTGTATCAATACATGATAATCATAACACTTTAAACCAACTAATTTCATATCTTGCATATACATAATATTGTTAACGTGTTAAGAGAAGCCTTATGACACTTTCGTATTGTATAAAGATTCACAAAAGTTTTGCTTTTTCTTTAGAAAGAGTATGACAAAGACAAGAAAATGTGTTTTCCAACCTATTATGGATGTAACTCGGAATGTATACCCATGTCAACTTAATTTTGTCATTCTTGAACTTCATCCTTTCGTATTTCCTTTTATGTTGAGTGATGTCAAAATTACGCTATCACAAATAATTTTATCTATATACATCATATTTATACAGTGTTTAACAAAATTAAGAAATATTGATTATTTGATCCTAATTTCTTCTCATTTGACTTCTTTTTGTTTATTTATGAATATAAAGTTAGTGCTTTTCATCCATTCATATATTTGTTCACCATTACAAGGTGTTAATGCAACTTTATCCTCCTAAC
Source organism: Vigna mungo (assembly GCA_036885675.1). NCBI lineage: Eukaryota > Viridiplantae > Streptophyta > Magnoliopsida > Fabales > Fabaceae > Vigna > Vigna mungo. The sequence continues at coordinate 6,059,311 of CP144699.1, forward strand.
ATCCATTAAATGTTTTCTCTTTATATAATATGAATGACTATGAACAAGTAACTTTAAATGTGTATGAAGTCTTTTTCACGTATTTTAATTTGATATAACTATTTTCTTCATGTAGGGCATGCATAATGACCTTTCTCGCTATAACCTTTAAACTTATCTTATGATGGAAAATCATTTATTGTATAAAATAACATTGTGCACAACCTTAAATTATCTTTGCAACACACATCTAAGACATCCACTCATGTATCTTACAACATTTTCAATCATCAACCAAAGGTACAGTAAAAACATGTATGTCATTTCCTATTTGTCTAGGACTTAAAATCATAAACATTATAATATTTTTTTTCATGCACAACCAAGAGCAAGTTGTAAACGACTAACAAATTTTTTCATGAATTGTGTTTACTACTTAAGTTCTCATAAGGATTCATCTCAACACTAGTGCAAAAGTGGCTTCCATGACACAAAATAACGATGGTTAAAAAACAAAAGTCGTCAAATGAAACACGATGATATTTTCGTTATCCTGGTAGACTTTTTAACATCGGTTCATTTACAATTGTCGTTAAAAGTGAAGTAGCAAATAAATGATGACGATTGTTTTACACAACTGTAGTTAAAAGTGGCACAATAGAGAAACAACGACAATTCCTTACTTCAATCATTGTTAAAAGGCATGTGCAACTTTTCATATTCCATTTTCTTTTTCCAAACGACATGTGTTGTTTTTCTCTCTCGTTTTAAACTTCTCTCTTGTTTGTAGCATTATCCACCCTCCTCAGTGTTTACATTATCCTTGTTGCTTAATCCAATGTCGTTGCGCGTGTCATCGTCGTTCATGTATCTAATTGTGTCACTATTTGGATTTGTGCCTCATTGTGCTACACATTCTAGTCATGTCGCCACTCCCTCACCATGTGAGTGCAAACCTTCACCCCATATACTCACAATTAATGTGTTACTTTTTTAAAACATCTCCTTCAACAAGTCCAATAATTGAACTTTTTAATTTGATAATCTTAAACTTGTTGTCAATTTTGACAAGATATTGTATCCTGGATACAATTGGTTTTTCAAATCAAACTTCAAAGAAAAATACACATGCTCTTCTTGTCGTTTGCCAACATCACATATCATCTTCTCTAAATGATCGACCATCACTTTATCGACATCTTTTGATTTTAATGTTGTTAGAAAGTTTATTATTTCTTCATATCATGTTTATATTGTATAACTCTTAACAATACTAAAAATAAATAGGTGATCATGTATTTTTCCATTTCTAAGTTTATGATGCATCTTATTCAAACAATGAGCACACGAATAATATGTTCCCTTAATATGTTTCCCATTTTGTCAATCAAATTACAAATACTGATCAATGCTTTTTTCATACTTTCAATGACATGATTTGCACTCATCCAACCTCAATCCATATCTATATATATATATATATATATATATATATATATATATATATATATATATATATATATATATATATATATATATATATATATATATATATATATATATATATATATATATATATATATTACAATAATGGAATGTGATTTTCACTTTTCTAATTCAAGCTGAGATCTTACCTTAAAAAATATTTTTTATAATTTATTAACATATACAAATTAAGTTTGTTATTTTAAATTTGATACAATTTTGTCCACATTGGTCTCCACAGGACAAGAAATAAAAGTGGTCACAAATAGTGCACCATACTAAAAATATGCAAATGGAGAACCATGTTAAATGGTTTGAATGGAAATTACACCAAGTTTAAGATTAGACTTAATGTGCATGTATTAACAAATTATATAAAATATTTTTTTCAAATAATCTAACCAAACAATTTAAGATTTAGTATGAATAATTACCATTTAATTATTTATATTAAATCTCAAGTTGAAAGTAAGTTTAACTCAATGCATACATAAATACAATATTTATGTTAAATAAAACTAGAAAAATAAATACAATCCAATAGTTAATCAACTTTTATATTCTGGTAAATTTAGACACATATAAATGCTTATTAGAAATAAAAAATAATTACACAAACTTTTTAAATTTTGTATAAATTAATATCCATATAAACAAAAGAACTAATGTACATATAATAATCGACTACACCATATAATATCATACAAATAAAACAACCATCGTTTAAATTTTTTTAAATCATCGTATATAAGAAAAAAAAAACTCATATAACGTTAAATATTTGGTACGTATATATCCTCAAAAGCGAACAATTAGTGTAGCGGTGGCAATGACAACAATAAAAAATGAAAAATCGTAAAACTTTATAATGTTGGTAATAACAAAGAAAAGCTTTCACCTTCACCGTGACAACAACGATCATCATCAATGGAGGTAACAAATACCACGACTATTAAGTCAATGACAACAGTAACAATAATTATGAACAAGATGAAAAGTACAGTGATGACGCAAAACCAAAAAAAAACGAAGGTAAAAGAATTGTTTTTTTTTTGTTAGAAGATAATTAAATATAAAAGTAGACATTTATATCAAATAAGAAGATGTGCAACGTAAATGTCAACTTTTACATGGATTCTTGTGTAATCAACAACAAAAATATTACATTATTAACTAAAAGCCACCTCACATTTTTCTTTAGAATCACCATTTCATCTAGAGTAAATCATAAACATAGGTATCCTTTTGCACTATAGTAATATATATCTAGACAGCAAGGAATTAATTGATAGTTATTTAATGTAAGAGTCAATGATGTATAATATATTGTAATAATATAAGCACTTAATACCAATTATGTCAATAATTGAACAGTGTTACCCTTTTCCTTATTATTATACCTATCTAAGGGAAAAACGTTGTGCGACAAGTTAGGCTGTCAAGGAGTTTATTAGACATGAGTAAATCAATAATATTGTCTTGTAGAGGCGACATATCGTCTAAAAGGACGAAAGAAAGTAAACATAAGAAAAAAGAAACCCTTGCTCATGTACCACAAAAGTGAATCTCAACGCTGCTATCAGGGAGCACTGCAGACATTGAAGCCTACATTCGTGAAAAAACAAGGAAAAACAATAGTAAAACAAGGAAACTATAACATTACATAGTGTTCATAAAACTCTTCCCAAACTAAATGTTTTTTTTTTTTTTTAATTTAGAATCCACTCTTCATCTTTCCTTTTGCTGTTGTGCACTAACTAATAAATTAGTTTTCTGTCGTTCAAAAAATTGTTAACACCTATAAATTGCACTTAAAATGTTTGGGAATATCGAATTATTTATATCTTCCTCCGACAATGGTAGAAGACAACAATAGAAAGAAAAAAGGAAGTTTAGAAAAATACTCCTCCCAGTTTAAGTTGAACTTCAACTATAGTGTGGACCCCTACACCCTATTCATTGATAGATATATAAATATAAGTATCCATAGATCCCACCAGTCACATGTTTAATTTTCAGCTGTTCAATCTCAAGAACTAATTCTCCTCCAACAGGAAGAAAGACCTCGAATTTCTGCAGTTTTCTTCAAATGAAGCCTTCTTTTGTAATTTTCCTTCTGCTTTTTTCTCTCTTTCTCATCCAGGCTCGAGGTAATTTTAAGTACATAAGAACTTCATTTAGACCTTCTGTTATGTGTGATATATAATTTCTCATGTTTGCTTTTGTTGTTCAGGAATTCGCTTGGAGAAAAGGTCTTTTGCAGATCACCAACATAAACAACACGTTAGTTACAATTGCTTTGATATGTTTTACGTACTTGTGTCTTTCTATATAAATCTCTCAACCTTCAGTTATAACTTCCACAAACATTTTTCCAATGTTAATAAAAAGCAGAAAGAAATCTTCTGATTGCAGGATGAAGAAAGCAATTTGTTGAAAGGAATTAACAGTGCTGCTAAGAAGGATGCTACTCTCTGCGAAGATGAACAGTATTGCGCAGGTACCCTAAAGAAGAGAGCCTCTAGAGTATCCAGAAAACCAAACAACTTACCTCGTATTCATGAAGATTATAGTGGACCAAGACATCATCGACCTAGACACCATTAGTATTTTACCCCAGAAATTCATTTTTCTTTGTTACTATTGTTATAACACAAGCATTCTTTCCGAATCTTGCCAACACACCTTGTATTTCTTGCTTCTGATTCCGAATCTAATCTATTCTTTGTTATAATTTAGAAAGAAAAATGAAAGGAATTATTCTCGTTATATATTCTTGTTCTGAACTAAACCTTTACAATGTATATTGTATGAAGCAACATTCAAGGAAATTTAGTCCTAACATGACATGCTCCACCATATAATTAAGATCCTGGCTGTTCTTACGTTGGTGCAGGAAAAAGAAAGTGTCGGAAACTTGTTACTTCATCAATTTCCGCAAACCAAGATATTTCAAAGGTTGGTTTATATAGTTAAAGTTTGAACTGAAAAGAAACCTTGGAATTTTATGTTTTCCTATTTATGATTTATATGCATTTACTCAGAATGTGAAGAATGAAGGGAATGAAACTGAGGCCCCAGAAAATGACAACAGTAGAAATTATAAAGTGAAATGGGAAGGAAAGGAAATATTTGTAAATAAGCAAGAAGAGATTTCTGATATGAAGCTTGTGGACATTGTTGGCATGGACTATTCTCCAGCAAAGAAGAACCCTCCCATACACAACTAACTCTTGGGATGATCAACTGATCAATAATTTTATGAGCAACTGGAGCATGAAAAGAAGGCATGTTCTTCCTTATTTGATTTTTCCACATGGATATTTAATTTACATTTTTTTTATATATTTCTTAAGTATAAGATTCTCTTCTCTTTATTATGGACATTAAATTAACTATTTTAATCTAAGCAAACCTTTAAAAAAAAATTCCTTGTTGTGCTTCACATTAACTAGAAAATTTAAACATTTATTATGAATTTTAAGATTTCAGAAAATAAAATAAAGTATTTTAATAAAATTTTAAAGCTAATAAGAAATTACATTATTTCAAATTTATATTTTTTTCATCTATAATATTCAACATTATAGTACTCCACTACTTAGAAAAACAATAGTTCTTGACAACAATTTCTCAAAATTGATCCATCCATCAAAACTTTTGATGGATACAACGACGAATTTGTAAAATTTGTTATTGGTGTTGATTAGTAAAGAATTGTGACGAATTTGGTAATAATTAGTAATTGTGACAAATGTTAATTATATGAAAGAAATTGAAGTAAATTAGTGGTAAAACCTTGTGACGGTTAGAGTTCACTACTAAAGGTTGCTTTTGAGGTTGGCAGCATTACAAAGCTAATCTTAGAAACAGTTTGAATATATGAAATGTAGTATGATTGAAATCAATTAATTCACATGTTTCTTTTATTTCTTATATGAACGTTGTAAAACATTTTGTTTATATATATGAATTATGCCTGAATGCTTACTCGATATTTGCAACTTGAATGCATAAGTTTACCAATTATACTTTTTTTTTTAATTCAAGAAAACATTTACTATTATAGCTAATTATGTAGATTATGGTTAGTGAGATTTTACAAAATGTCACATCATTTAATATGTGTTGACAACCTCTCGAAATGATGGAGAATCCATCCATAAAAATAAAACATTTTGGACCTCTACCTAGGTCCATGCTAAGATACTTGTTTTGAAGAGTAGAACATTAAATTTTCTTTTTATTTTCTTAGCTTTGTAAATATCTAAAGAGATGTACAAATTGTTTATACTTTTGTAGAAGACTTATAAATAAATTTGGGTTTCAAAATGGACTAACTATAGTCTTCAATTCGGTCGAATAAAAAGTTAATAATGGAAATCATCATTAACATGAAAGAAGAGTTTTTAATATAAAGGTGAGAGTGGATGATATCTTTTCATGCATGTTACTTAGTTGTCATAATATTAGTTTGATCAAAATAGGTCATATGACTTGATCCGATTAGATCCCCACAGGTTAATCATTTAGTAAGTCAATCCAATTCAATTCATTTATTATTGAATCGAAAAAATTCAAATCCGACCTAATCCATCACGGGTTGGTAAGTTAAATGGATTGATTCACTAGTTTACTTAATTATAGATTTTCTTTTTCAATTCAGACTAAATAACAAGATTTTTCTTGTTCAAATCTAAATAAAGGGCAAGGGTCTTAAAGTAAATTTATGATCAATTAAACATAAGATTTCATTCACACAAGATATCACAAAATCTGATCAACAAAATTTTTAATAGTTTCATAGGGATTCAAATTTATTTCTACATAAAAATTGAGTTACTAAATATATAGAGTTTTGTGGATTTTTCATGTTGCTTAATTACTCCATACAAAAATAATTTCACGCGAGCCTTTGTTCAATATTTTGTAAAATGACTAACCCAACAAAAAATACTTATTAAAAAAATAATGGGTTAGTGAGCCAACCCAGCTCATCATGGGTTCAACTCGGGTGAACCAGATTCTTAATGAATCGGGTTCAACATTGACCCTATCGAAATTTTAAATTTCTTTTCAACTCAACCCAGTCCAAACCTATAATAAAACATATTGGTTCACGGATTCTAATCCATTTTGATAACACTACATAATATACTATTTTGTTGCAAAAGACTATAATAATCAATATTTGTTTATAGCATGCATTTGTTGTTGTCGAGACTAATGTAAAATATTATGAGAATCATTTTGGAGTTACTTAAAATTATATAATTTGAAGCATTATTGAGTTGTATTATTATAATGTATAATTATATTATTGAATTGTAAAATTATAATACTATTATATGAAATTAAAGATTACAACATTATAAAATCATACTATAAAAGCATACCACTATAAAATTATAAAATATAATTTTATAATTTTAAGTAACTCTAAAAATAATGTCTTTGAGTCTTTAGATTCAGTCTAAACTTATCATCCAAGTAATAAAAAAACTAAATGATAAGAATTCATGGTTTTTTTCTTTTAAGCACTTTTAACTCATTTTTAGTTTAGGGATAATAAGAATTGATGGTTTTTTCTTTCTTTTAACTCAAAAATCTAAAAACATATTGAGTTTATAGATAATTCTTTTTACAACTTTTTCATTGAATTATTTCTAACATTAATAATTATTTAATTTATTATTTTCAAAATTATAATTAATTTATATTTATTTTTCCATTTTGTAAACAACATATATAATCAATTAAAAAAATCAATATATTAATTTTTTTGAAAACGATGAATTAAATAATTGACAAGTTTGGATTGAGTTCTATTTGGATTAAAATAGAATCTAAAAAAATAAAACTTTAGTCGAATTTGGGAACAAATAAAGTCAAATAAAGAAAAGCTGTGTTCAACTGAACTTAGCTATGCTCATTTTCCATCTGTACATTGTCCAACAGCCATGCACGTAGAATATGTAAAGAATAATAGAGCCAATTTGCACCCTCTGCTGCAACAGTGTTTTATTCCATCCTTATATTTGTAGGTAACCCATTTCAATTTTACCTACTTATGATTGCTCTTTCTTATACCAGGCTTCACATGTTATGTCACTTTGAAGTTATCAACATTGCGGTTCAGAAGGAGAAGGGTAATAACATTTACAACTTTTTCACACCGATGAACCAACTGTCAACTGACTAATAATTACTCTCTGTCTTTTGTGTGGTGCTGCCATCAAAATCTTGCATCATGACAAAATGTCTCAATCAAATTGTGTGAAATTGAAAAGTGATTTTTCATCTAACTAAATTATATCTTAGCACAAAAGTTAAGCAAACATGAGCATTTATTTATTTTCTGGAAGAGGATGGTTTTTCACCCGGATCATGTGAGACAATATAGCTTTGTTAATCAGAAGTAAGCGAAAATTAAATATTGTTAAATAATAAAGTAAAACATGAATATGTTTCGTTTGCAAGTGTTTTTCTAAAAGAAGATATAACGTGTTATGTTATATATGACATAGTTAAGCTAATTCTGTACATCAGGAAATTCTTTATAAGCTTATTTTGCATAATAGAGAATGTTTTTGTATTCACGTCTATCAAGAAGGTATACAACATAGTTAAGCTAACTTTATACATCACATTATAAGTTTATGTGTATAGAGACTGTTTTCGTATTCACGTCAACTAAAAAGATTGTTTTTTTTTCAACATTAAATCTCTTGTACAATATGCTAAAGTTGGTTTTTTTTATAGTAACACACATCCGGAGACATTTTATGTTAACTTCGGAAATTCGTATAAGTTAATATGCATGGGTAATATCTGTCGTAAAAATGGATATCTTAAACGAGTACTCATAGTACGTAAAGTTGTACTCATTTATTAGTGAGTTGGAATTGAATATTATATTATTTGTAGCTATTGATATTTGTTACCCGTTAAAAAGTGAAATTATTATTATATTCTCGATTAGGTTATATTAAGATGTATATGTATTTCTCTTTGACTATGTGTCTCTCTTTATTGTCCAAGATTCTATAACAAATTTTAAGTGGTTGAGCTACCGATACGTAAGCATTTATATTCTTTGTGAGATTTCAGATCTTTCTTTGGTTTTCAATCTATTAGGACCTGCTTTCAGCTCAACGCTTCATAATTTTTTTCAACTTTGTTCTTCTTCCCTACTATACACACGTTGATTCCATTGTATGTTGAATATTGTTTAAAACTTTAAAATTAAGCTATTGAAGGTTTCGAGTTATATGTACAACTAGAAAAAATCATATATTCTATTTTATGAGTTATGACTCTTGATTTTAGTGATTCACAATGGTAATTTTTTTATAGTGTAATATTACAGTAATTATTGTAATTATTCATTAGCATTCTATTTAGGAAAATATTTGTCTGTATTACCATAATTATAGGATATTACTATTTGTATTTATGCAATACATGATTAATACAAACCATAACATTCAATATTATTTCTATCTTGGTGTCAAAGTTATCAAGCAAACAACTCTTGACCCATAACTACAATCATCATGTCACCTGCTGTCAATCAGAAAAGTGTCTTACCTTCTACAATCTCTGTCAAGTTGGACAGAGACAATTATCCATTATGAAAATCTCTAGTCTTACTAGTGATTAGAGGATGTAAGCTTGATGGCTATATACTAGGGACAATAGAATATCTAGACCAACTCATTGTTGCGGAGAATACGATAACAAAAGTCAATCCTAGCTATGAGGATTGACAAGTCCAAGATCAAGGCATTCTAGGATGGCTGATGAATTCTATGTCAATTGACATTGCAACTCAATTGCTTCATTGTGAAACATTCAAACAACTTTAGGATGAAGCTCAAAGCCTTGTTGGTGCACACACCAGATCCAGAATCATCTATCTGAAATCTGAATTTCACAACACACGTAAAGGAGACATGAAGATGTGGAACAATATCTTGGCAAGACGAATAATCTTGTTGACAACTTAAAGTTGGCAAGTTCATCAATCTCTAACTTTGATTTAGTAATTCAGACATTAAATGGTTTGGATTCTGATTACAACCTAGTTGTCAAGCTGTCTGACTAGATTAACATTAGTTGGGTTGAATTGCAAACTCAATTGTTAACCTTTGAAAACATATTAGATCAACTCAATAATGTCAACAACCTTAACCTGAATATGCAAATGAAGCTATAAAATCTGTTGATACGTACTACATTTTCAGTGGATTGTCTTTATAGATTGCAGATATGTATGCTGAGTGAGATAAATGCAGGATGTAGTCCGTAATTAGTTACTGCATTAAGACTTAAAATGTTAATTTTAATCCAGCTTAGATGCACAGCATCTCTATGTTTTTTTTTTTGTGCTGATTGTAACAGGGTTCTTCTCCATTGTTCAAGAACATGTAATGTACCATACAATTAGGTGAATAAATGAATTATTAAAGCATGTGGTGAGGTGGTTAGTTTTGGGTTGTTTTGTGGAAATGTCTAACTGAATTTTTATTTGCTTGTTTAGCTGTGATGATTTTATCATGGTAGAGGGTGTGGCTAATACTTGTTTGGAACGTAGTTGTCATTTTTGTTAATGGAGCGGAGTGGCCTACCCCATAATTGGCAGCGAAGAAAGGAAGAAGGGGGAATTGTTGGTTGGGAAGTTGGGTAATAGGAGTTGTGTTTGCGTTCTATGGGGAGAGAGCCTGTTTCACAATCTAACTGAAGCCAAAATATAAGAACTGTAAAATCCAAAATTTCCTTCACTAAATGAAATAGGAAGTGAATTTTTTGGGGTTTCCTCTTAATTGTCGATTGTGAACCCTAAACCACTCCAGAAGTGCAATCATACCACTCCACTCTGATGGGAGAGCGGCTGTGATGGAAATGATTTCAAAGTGACTCAATGATGTCACTGGCGTGCTATATTGTCTCCATGATGACTATTGACGTCCTAGGTTTGGAATCCCTTGCCCTTTTTCTTCATCTTTGTTATTGTGATGGTTTTGAGTTGTTGTTTTCCCCGATGATGACTATATTTTATTTTCATTATTATAAGTGTTTTTAATGTTGAACCCGCTTTGCTGTTGATGGATATAGAAGTTTTTGTCATGCTCCTTTTTCAATTTTTAGGTATATGTTCATGGTTAACTTTGATCAGGAATTGCTATTTTTTCAATTTTGTTAGACACATTGTATTTTTTTGTTTTGCATATATTGAAATTACAACTTTGTTTGGTGGAACATATCCTTAAGAAATAGAGATCTTTTATGTCTAATTATGAGCAATTAATGGTTGTCATTTTGCTAAAGCTGTTAAGCGTTTTTAATTACTTCTTTCAATGCTTAAATATGTGTTGAGACACCATTCATCCAATTTTTAGCACCTTTTTAAACTTCAATGCTCAATTATCCTAAACCGATTTTTCTTTGAAAAATAGAGTACAACCTTAGTTGTTGATTTATGTATTTTATCAAGTCTTGCATGATTCAATTTTTATCCCAGCATTTAATTGCCTTTATTATGTTTTTTTCCTGGTTTACATTTGTGACAGGTTTATCTCACTGAGATTCATTAATATGTTGTTACTGAGATTCAGTGGCAGAGTGATCTTGCCGTCACGATTTACTGAGATTCAGTCCTTGTTGTTTTGATTCGTTTCTTATCATTATCTCAAACGAAATTATAAGATTTAGGGTTTTGGAGTTTGGGGTTTGGGGTTTGGGGTTTGGGGTTTGGGGTTTGGGGTTTGGGTTTTGGGGTTTTGGGGTTTTGGGGTTTAGGGTTTATAGGGTTTAGAGTTTAGGGTTTAGGGTTTAGGGTTTAGGATTTAGTGTTAGGGGTTAGGGTTTTTTAGGGTTTAGGGTTTAGGGTTTTTTAGGTTTTAGGGTTTAGGGTTTTTTAGGGTTTAGGGTTTAAGGTTTAGGGTTTTTTAGGGTTGTTTAGGGTTTAGGGTTTTAGAGTTTTAGGGGTTTAGGGTTTTAGGGGGTTAGGGGTTTAGGGGTTTAGGGTTTAGGGTTTAGGGTTTAATTAGGGTTTAGGGTTTAGGGTTTAATTAGGGTTTAGGGTTTAATTAGGGTTTAGGGTTTAGGGTTTTAGGGTTTAGGGTTTAGGGTTTTTTAGGGTTTAAGGTTTAGGGTTTTTTAGGGTTGTTTAGGGTTAAGGGTTTTAGGGGTTTAGGGGGTTAGGGGTTTAGGGGTTTAGGGTTTAGGGTTTAGGGTTTAGGGTTTAGGGTTTAATTAGGGTTTAATTAGGGTTTAGGGTTTAGGGTTTAATTAGGGTTTAGGGTTTAATTAGGGTTTAGGGTTTAATTAGGGTTTAATTAGGGTTTAGGGTTTTAGGGTTTAGGGTTTTGGGTTTTAGGGTTTTAGGGTTTTAGGGTTTAGGGTTTAGGGTTTAGGGTTTAGGGTTTATAGTAACACACATCCGGAGACATTTTATGTTAACTTCGGAAATTCGTATAAGTTAATATGCATGGGTAATATCTGTCGTAAAAATGGATATCTTAAACGAGTACTCATAGTACGTAAAGTTGTACTCATTTATTAGTGAGTTGGAATTGAATATTATATTATTTGTAGCTATTGATATTTGTTACCCGTTAAAAAGTGAAATTATTATTATATTCTCGATTAGGTTATATTAAGATGTATATGTATTTCTCTTTGCCTATGTGTCTCTCTTTATTGTCCAAGATTCTATAACAAATTTTAAGTGGTTGAGCTACCGATACGTAAGCATTTACATTCTTTGTGAGATTTCAGATCTTTCTTTGGTTTTCAATCTATTAGGACCTGCTTTCAGCTCAACGCTTCATAATTTTTTTCAACTTTGTTCTTCTTCCCTACTATACACATGTTGATTCCATTGTATGTTGAATATTGTTTAAAACTTTAAAATTAAGCTATTGAAGGTTTCGAGTTATATGTACAATTAGAAAAAAATCAAATATTCTATTTTATGAGTTATGACTCTTGATTTTAGTGATTCACAATGGTAATTTTTTTATAGTGTAATATTACAGTAATTATTGTAATTATTCATTAGTATCCTATTTAGGAAAATATTTCTCTCTATTACCATAATTATAGGATATTACTATTTGTATTTATGCAATACATGATTAATACAAACCATAACATTCAATATTATTTCTATCTTGGTGTCAAAGTTATCAAGCAAACAACTCTTGAGCCATAACTACAATCATCATGTCGTTTGCTGTCAATCAGAAAAATGTCTTACCTTCTACAATCTCTGTCAAGTTGGACAGAGACAATTATCCATTATGAAAATCTATAGTCTTACTAGTGATTAGAGGATGTAAGCTTGATGGCTATATACTAGGGATAATAAAATATCTAGACAAATTCATTGTTGCGGAGAATATGATAACAAAAGTTAATCCTAGCTATGAGGATTGACAAGCCCAAGATTAACCATACTAGGATGGCTGATGAATTCTATGTCAATTGACATTGCAACTCAATTGCTTCATTGTGAAACATCCAAACAACTTTAGGATGAAGCTCAAAGCCTTGCTGGTGCGCACACCAGATCCAGAATCATCTATCTGAAATTTGAATTTCACAACACGTAAAAAAGACATGAAGATGAGCAATATCTTGGCAAGACGAATAATCTTGTTGACATGTTAAAGTTGGCAAGTTCATCAATCTCTTAATCTGATTTAGTGATTTAGACATTAAATGATTTGGATTCTGATTACAACCTAGTGGTTGTCAAGCTGCCTGACTAGATTAACATTAGTTAAGTTGAATTGCAAACTCAATTGTTAACCTTTGAAAACATATTAGATCAACTCAATAATGTCAACAACCTTAATCTAAATGTCTTTGCAAACTTTGCTGCCAAGAAAGAGTCCAGAGGCAACATATTTGGATCCCAAGGTGATTAGAGAGGCTCTAATTTCAGAGGTAGGAGAGGTGGTAAAGGAAGAGGTAGGATGTCAAAACTAATATGCTAGGTATGTAGAAGGATTGGCCACACTGCTATACATGTTATTATCGTTTTGATAAGTCCTACACATGGAAAAATCAATCTGTTGAAAGTGAAAAACAAGGAACACATAGTGCATTCATTGCTTCACCTTATCAAGGTCAAGATTACAAATGATATTTTGAAAGTGGAGCCAATAACCATGTGACTCACCAAAGTGACAAATTCAAGAACTTTGAATAAATAATGGTGCGAATTATTTACTTATTGATAATGGTGAAAGACTGAAAGTAATGGCCTCAGGATCAACCAAATTGAATAATTTTCATCTGCATGATGTTCTTATGTTCCAAAAATCACCAAAAATTGCACAACCTTTTCTTTGAATATTGTTCAAAGAATGAGATTCCCTTATACTAAAGCATAAACATAGTGATTTCTTAACGTAATCCTCAATTGCTTCAATCAAGTCAACTGATTTTGATGTAAGTCATTACTTTCTTGTATTTTATACACATAAATCAAACTTGATTTTGCTTTCTATGTTAGGAAAGAAAAAAACACTACTTTAGGTTGTTGCTAAAATAGGAAGGGCCCAACTTGATATTGTTGAGACTTTGGCAAGTGCACCAAATCGTTCAAGTAATAAAACCGGTAAGACCAGATATCGTTTCCAAGAGACTCGTTGCACTAGACAATTGTATAATTTCTAACTAACCTAGACAAAAGAATGCTTCCATAAATTGAGTTTTGGTGCAATTAAAACAAACATGAAACATAAATAGTTAAAGTGATCTTTAGCACTCAAACACTTGGAAATGGTAAGATGAGAAATGATATGGAATGGTATTGTTGGGGGTATGATTTCACCTACTTCACTCTTATGTATAGAAAATTACTTCCTCTTCATTAATATATCAATGTCAATCTACTAATTTACTCAAACTCCAATCCCTTGGTAGAAAGAGCCTAGACTACCTCATTAGGCTCCAATCCCTTGGAAAACCTAACAATTAATTCCGCATTAAGAAATAAGATTTTAAGACAACCAAAGGTCCTAGTTCTATCCCTAGATATTATTTCCTTTAGGTGTTTAACCCAAGTCAAGATTTACCCAACATTTCCCAATATCAAGCAAACCCTAAAATCATGTCATGGGTAGCAACTTCCAAACAAGCATTAAGAGATGAAATTAAACACTAACAATCAATGAAAGAGGCATATATTCATTCAAATCATAGTCATTTACATAAGAGATTCGTGGTTACATCAATCCCCAACAATAATGAAACTAGCACTCCATGAATGGAGAGCTCAAGCTTACAAAAATGGAGGAAATGGAAGATGGAAGAAGACCCAAGGATGAAGATGGACTGTTCCCACAGCTCCAAGCTTGCCTCCAAGAGCTCCAAAAGAGAGAAAATGCGTCTGGTAGCCAAAGATCCAAAACTCTTCGCGTTTCTGAGTGAAATAGGGCAAATATGCCCTGTCAGCAAAGTTGGCGCTCGAGCGCCCCCAAAATGGGGCGCTCAGGCGCGCGACTGTCAAAACTCAAGAACTGGTGCACTGGCATTCTGACCTACTGGCGCTCGAGCGCCCCCAAAATGGGGCGCTCAGGCGCGCGACTGTCAAAACTCAGGAACTGGTGCACTGACATTCTGACCTACTAGCGCTCGAGCGCCCCCAAAAAGGGGCGCCTGAGCCTGACTTCAGCAAAATTCTGGTTCTTCATTTTTGATGCTTTTCTTGTTTTTCTTGGTTTCCAGTGCCTTCATTTGATGCATAAACTTCTTTCAATTACATTAAGCACATAAAAACAAGGATTAGTGACAAAATATCTCATTAAATCTTGGGGTGCAACCACTTAACAAACTAAAAGAAAACAAGGATTTACAAGGTAAAAAGTTAAGAAAGGGTTGACATTTTCTCTTGCTTCATCACTGAAATCATGGTAAAATATGTCATTATCAACTCCCCCAAACTTAGAACCTTGCTTGTCCTCAAGCAAAAGGTATATGGCTATAACACAAAAAAATATTTTCACAGACTCAGCAGAATCCAAGACACTTGCTTAGCATGAGATTACTAGAAATGTGTAACAGATTAGTCTTCCATTGTGTTGCTTATCAAACATTCAATCAATCAAATGCCACATTTTAAAAGAGATCAACAATCATGGCAAAATGCTTTACTGAATGATGTAGAACCAATCCTCACCCAAGGTAATGTTTCACTCTAATGCACCGGTGTATAAGGGTGTGTGTCTATCACTTTACTATCACAATGTCACACAACTCAACTTTGCCATTTGTTTCAACTAAAATAAACACATTCACAAGCAAGTCAACATCACAAGGACTTTCATTGGCTTGTATTGAGGCTGGGCTAAGAAAGAAACATGGTTTTTCTAGATAACAAAGCACCTTGAGCTGAGAGATTAAACAATCCAAATCATGCACAAAAGTTTCTCTTTTGCTTCACTTAAATTACAACCACTTTTTGACTTATATCCCAACTTTCTTTCATTCTATTCTTTTTCTTTCTTCTTTTTCCTCATTTTTCTATTTTTTTTTTTCAATACACACTTACAAAACAAACTCTCCCAACTTTAAACCATCCTCCTGCAGCAAACATGAATAATCTATTCAGCTCAAGGTAGATAAATCAGGGATTTTTCATTAGGTTTGAGGTTCAAAGAGGGAAAAACATCTTTCATTAGGGTCCAACAAGTTTGTATTGGCTTCTTTGAGGTAGAAGAAAAACATGGCCTTGATCATGTGTGACAAGCAAGCAAATGATTCAAACAAGAGAAACTAAGGCAAAGTCAATGGTGATCTAAGATGTTAGTATTCACAAGAAAAATTTAAGGCACAACATCTCACAAAGTTAACTCAAGGTTCCACAAGCATCATCAAGCAACTGCCATAAATATTGATCGCAGTTAAACATAAGGCATTCTCATACATTTCATGAAGAAAACAACACAGTTTGAACTAACTTGATCCATCTTAAACATCATTTCAAATTTAAGCATAAGCATCATGGATCAGCATAGTCTATCAAGCCAGATAACTCAACCAAAACAACCAAGTTGGAACGCAAAATATTCATTAAATCCTAAACTAAGAACTAAATTTCAACCAAGTTTAGCAATTAAACTAGAAAACAAAACAAAAGAAAGCAGAATAATAGGTCCTGTGAAACTCATGATGTGCTCTAATCACTCATATTTGCATCCTCATCAGCATCATCTTCCTCGTTCTCTTCATCTGCATTAGCCGCGTCATCATTGTCAGATTCTTCATTTTTTTAACTGTTGCAGCTCCACCTCCCCCAGTAAATTGGGTTGGTCCCCAAGCCATGCTACAACGGCCGCATATTCCTTTGATGACATCTCTTTGTGCGGTGACATTTGTTTTTATTCACTTAGAGTCAGATGAAGAAGGCATTTTTGCACAAAAAGATTGAAACTAAAATTTTCCAAAGTGAGCCCACAATATAAGTATGCATTTGTAACAAAATATCATTAGATTGCATGATCATAAATTCACAAGGTAGAAAACACACTATCTACGCAATGAAAATCACAAAAAACAGGTTCGAGCATGAAAAATTTGAAGCAGAATAGAAAATCAGAGTTGCAAGCTCGTCAGGCTCGAGCCCCCTATTTTGGGGGGAGGGGGCTTGAGCGCTACTGGGTTAGAATGCCAGAATCTGGCTTTGTGCAGTCCGCGCTTGAGCGCCATACCAGATTGCAGATTTTGCAAAATTTGACAACTCACCCTACGATTTTTGGAATTTGACATTTCTTGGCACTCAATTCAACCCAGATTAATATGTTTTCACTATACAAACTTGATCAAATCCATAAGGAGTGAAATTGAGTGCAAGAATGACAAATTAAGTGCACACTTCCAAAGCTTTCTAATTCTACAACTCAAGGCCTTACTTTTTGAAATTTTAAACATACCTAAAATTAACAAAACATAATAAAACATACATAAACACACCATAACACATCAAAACAGATTGAACCACTCCTATTCACATAAATTCACCATAACACTCAACATTACACCAATGCAACTATTAACATCACACAAGTTACAATTCAAACTAACATGCTCCAAAATAACCAAATCAAACTAAAACATTCTAAAGCAAATACAAACAATCATAACACACTCAAACAACAAAATCACACATAAGAAAAGGTTAGAAAGCTGGGTTGCCTCCCAGTAAACGCTTGTTTAACGTCATTAGCTTGACACCAATAAGCTCAAGTTTGACTTTTGATGTTGGTATGCTTCTTCCTTTCATGACACCAACATAATCTCAGCAATTTTCTTGTCACCAACTTGACTCTCCTTGAGTAGGGAGCCTCAATTTCAAGTACCCCATTTTCCTTTATCGCCTTGATAACCCATAACTTGTTCTTGAGCTTCACTGGTTTGCCAGGTTTGGGTTCATTACTTTCCACAACAGGGTGTTGGTGTGCAAGTTTCTCTTCTTTATCTCCATCCTCCTTTTTCACTTTTGCAGAGAAAAAATTTAGGCTCTTTTTGACCAACTTGGCAACTTGCCTGCGTAGACTAGTAACAGATAGAACTTCATCGGTTGCTTCAAGGCTAGTTTGTTCCTCTTGACTTGGCTGCATAACTTTGAAGACATTGAAGGTTACCTCTCTATCT
Organism: Vigna mungo; assembly: GCA_036885675.1. NCBI lineage: Eukaryota > Viridiplantae > Streptophyta > Magnoliopsida > Fabales > Fabaceae > Vigna > Vigna mungo. Next base: position 6,077,443 of record CP144699.1, read on the forward strand.
TGGTCTTTTAATTTCAGAGTTCCCTCTTCCATATGAATGACAACCTTAGCTGTCTTCATGAAAGGTCTTCCAAGGATGAGCGGTATCTCAGCATCTTCCTCCATCTCCATCACTACAAAATCCACCGGGAATTGGAGCTTATTAATGTTCACCACCACGTCTTCTACCACACTGTCGCAACCGGAAAATCGCGACGGGACGACGACCCAAAAAAAGAAAGCGGGTTTTGAAAAAGAGATTTGGAGTCGCCACCATAGTTTATTCTGGAAAACTACGAAAAAACCATAAAAATGATAAGGCACAGTTTACAAGAACTGAATTCTAGGTTCGGGAGTTGGTTACGTGTGGGGAAGGTATCAGCATCCCACAACGCCTGCCCTAAGGCAGTACCTTTAATTAATTACACGAATAAAAGATGTGGTTTTCAAAATGTTTAATTTTCCCTAAAAATGAAATTCTAAAGAAACAAAATAATTTTTTTTTATTTTTTGTGCCCGACAAGGATTGACCTTGCTCCTACGTATTCTCAAAATGAGAAATCAGGGTTACGTAGTTCTAACTAATTGATTGTTATTTGGAAAGTGATGTTTTTTTTTGTATAAGGAAGAGAAAGGTTTTCAACACAAGGCTGACAGAATGGCCACACTTATGCTTAAACCCTTTAAAACAATTTATGATTTTTTTTAAAGAGGAAGAAAAGGTTTTTAGCACAAGGCAGACATAATGGTCGCACTTGTGCTTAAACCTTTTAAAACAATTTATGATTTTTTAAAGAGGAAGAAAAGGTTTTCAGCACAAGGCAAACAGAATGGTCGCACTTGTGCTTAAATCCTTTAAAACAATTTATGATTTTTTAAAGAGGAAGAAAAGGTTTTTAGCACAAGGCAGACAGAATGGTCGCTCTTCTGCTTAAACCCCTTAAAACATTTTATGATTTTTTAAAGAGGAAGAAAAGGTTTTTTAGCACAAGGCAGACAGAATGGTCGCACTTGTGCTTAAATCCCTTAAAACAATTTATGATTTTTTTTAAAAGAGGAAGGAAAGGTTTTTAGCACAAGACAGACAGAATGGTCGCACTTGTGCTTAACCCTTTTAAAATATATTTTTATTATTTTTTGAGTATTTGTATATTCAAAAAGTAGATAAATATTTAAAACAGAAAAAAGGAAAGAAGAGAAATAAAAATAAAAATAACAAGATAAATAAATAAATAAGAGTATATATAAAAAAAATAAAAACAAAAATAAGATAAAAAGTGAAATAAGAAAACAAAATAAAAAAACTGTGGAGGTGTTTAAATAAAAAAGGGGGGGTGTGCAAACCTAATTTAATTCTAATAATAGGTTGGGCCAAAGCCCAAGTGAAAAGGGGGTGAGAAAGTGAAAACGAGGGGCTGTAGGGCAGAAATATTTGTAGAGGCCGAAGGGGCTTAAGCCCAATCAGAGGAGGTGTCATGATGGGAAAATGGGGGTGTCAGGATGAGAAAATGGGGGTGCGCAGATTGAAAGGGAGTGTTTTTCGGATCTGGGCCAAGGATGGTCCATTCTACTCAGAAGCAATAGGGGTCTCCCCTTTCATCTCATTTCAAACTCCCTCTACCTCGAGACAGAACAGAGGCTCAAGGTCTCCCTCTTCCTACACTATCCTAGGGTTGGGGTTTATCCCCTGGAACACTAACGGTTACCGCCAATCATTCAGCCACCGCGCCACCACCTCTACGACGCCGGCAACCCACACACCCAAGCCCTTTCTTCAGTGTACTCAATAAAGCACGAGACCTACGATTTCCTTCGAGAAAAGTAATTGCCCCAGGATCTTCCTCTCTCCCGCCGGGGCTCGCCTCCGTTGCCACCGTCAGCGGCCTCGCCGGCGACGATAAGCGCCACTGGAACCACGTCTGGCCGCGACGTCGTGTTTCCCCCCCAGGTTCGCCTCCGCACGCGAGAAGGGAACACAAGACACCACTGCCGTCAGAGAAGCTAGGTACTGCCGCCGCCGTCGAGCCTGCCATTCTTCCTTTTCACCAATCGAGAGTCTTCCTTCTCAAAAAAAACCAAACATCTCCAGTTACACCATCGACGGTGTCAAAGGCGAAAGCACCTTTCCTTCTTTTCTCTCATTTCCTTTTGAACGTTGCTCATTTGAATATTGTTCCGTTGATGGAAGTTTCTTCTACTGGGATATTTTGAGTAAATCTGATGGGATTCCGTTTTACAGGTCATAGAGGACATTGAGCGTGGAGCTCGAGATGCCAATCTATAGGGAAGGCGCTGGGTGTAATGGTTACCGAACAGGTGACGATGAAGAAACTGATTTGGTGGTTCTTTTTGCTGTGTTTTTTCTGGTGAATATCTAGCTCAATGATTCAATCTCATGGTTGCTGATTGAAAATGGACAGGGGCATGGGGGCATAGTTTCATTGTCTAGTTTAGTTTGTCACGGTTGAGATTGCTTCAGGGCTCCTGGATGGTTTCAAAGGACAAACTTTAAACCTATGGACATGGGATTTGCGACATGGGTTTGTTCAGATTGAAGAAGACTTATGGCTTGGCTAGAGAAGAAACGGTTTCGGCTTTCTATTCTTTTCTACTTTGGAAGTGCATCTAATTCTGCTCTTACATTTTTTTAGTGTCTTATGCGGACAAGTAGAGGGTATTAAGATCCTGATGTTGGAGAAGATGTACCTAGTCTCTACTGTTAATGATACATAATGAATCTCGCAGGTATTTGATTAAGCGATAATGCCATACAGAGAACACAACTATATTATTAACCAGGCATCATTCATTCAAATTCAAGCATAACATGTAACAGGGGAACATACATTCGCATAAGACCAAATCCGAGGAGCTTAGGCAGGGCAACTTACCTCCGTAGCTTCAATAGAACTTTTCCTTTAGGTTCTTTTCCTTTATGTTCTAGTTCTCTCTGCTTTCCTTGATTGAGCTTCCTTTTTGGTTATCCCACGTTCTTGCAGGTGCGAGGAGGTTGAACGGGAGATTCGCAGTTGACAATCAAGATGAATTTCTCTCTGGCCGTGAGGTCCTTTGCTCTTTCGTGGTGAAGGTGGTGAGTCCCCAATGCCCGAGATGTGTTGGTGAGATGTTGAAGGCAATGAAGAGTGTAGGTTGGGTGAATGATGAATCTATTGGAGGTGAGGAATTGGGAGTGAAAGGGAAGATGCGGTTGGGGTGATCACAGGTCCGAGGAGTAGTGTCTGTGAGTGAAAAAAATGCTGGTCACCCTCTAATGTTTTTTGATAGTGGGGTGTGTGATCTCAGTAACTGGTGCTGGGTGTTCTCTCCTGGTCCTTTTTCTTTCGACCGTGGTGATCTTTCCTGTTGTAATGGTCAAAATGAATTATAAAAATCCTTTTTTCATGATCAATACTTTCTGTTCTGCAGGTTCAGGCCTTTCCTCACATTTCACGATCAGGCGTATATCTCAGGATCTCATCTTTGTCTTCTTTTCTTTTTCGTGTTTCCATTGGGTCGACCAGCCAAATAATTCAAATATTTTTACTTTTTATGTCCGATTGCAGCGACTGTGAGCAGCGTGTGCAGGCAACGTGATAGGATAGCAAGAGAGCTTGGTTTACCTTGGCGTAGACTAGAAATGGAAAAACAAAGTCTGCAATTTCTAAAAACAGATAATTGACTATGGCCTTGTACTTTTTTTCTTTTCTTTTTTTTGTTACAGTAATATTTTCTTTCCTTTTCCTTTTTTTTTTCTTTCTTTTTTCTTTTATTTTTTTAATTTGCAATATATATATATAAAAAAAGCAGAAATAACCATCAGAATAAAATAAATAGAAAATAAAAACAAACAAAAAATAGAGAGAATAAAATAAGATAAAGTCCAATAAACATCAGAATAAAATAAATAAAAAATAAAAACAAACAAAAAATAGAGAAAATAAAATAAGATAAAGTCCAATAAAATCAAAACAAAATAACAAAATAAACAAGAGAAAACGTATAAGTAAGTAAATAAAAACACAAAAACAAGAGTGAAAACAGATGATAAATATGATCTAAAAAGGAAAAGAAAATGAAAACAAATTTTTATTTATTATTATTATTTTTATTTTTAGTTAGTTTTTTTTAAAAAAAGAAAAATAAATCTATCTTTGTTCTTTTTTTTTTTAATTTTATATTTCTCAATTTTAGATATTTTTATTTAATTACCCGGACGAAATTGGGTATTGACAGCTGCCCCTCTTTTCTTAGATTTTACTAGATAATATGACAAACAAAAGTTTTTATATTATCATAGTAAAAGATAAGTAAAGATAGAAATACTGATTTCATCTGGGTTTTGACCAATCCAAGTACACGCTGAACAAATTCAAGAACGAGGTTACAATGCAGCAAAAAGCTTAATCAAAGCCAAAAGAGAGACGATTCACCGAAACAGAGACCTGGACTTGACCATTGCATTGCAGAGGGCCAAATTCGCAGAAGAAAAGCTAAAAATCGACTGTTGCGAAGCAGAGGGCTGATAACAAAGAAAAAACTAAAATTTGACCATTGCGAAGCAGAGGGCCGATAACAAAGAAAAACTAAAATTTGACCATTGCGAAGCAGAGGGCCGATAACAAAGAAAAACTAAAATTTGACCATTGCGAAGCAGAGGGCCGATAACAAAGAAAAACTAAAATTTGACCATTGTGAAGCAGAGGGCCGATAACAAAACTAAAACTAAAATTTGACCATTGCGAAGCAGAGGGCCGATAACAAAACTAAAACCTGGATTCAGTACTTTTGAAAAGTTAGTAGAAACTGAGCAAAACATGAGGATTTCTTGAACAATTTTCTTCGCTTCTTTTGAGGATGCATGATGTAATGCCATGAGGATGCATGATGTAATGCCATGAGGATGCATGGATGTGTAAACACATGAGACCTTTGTGTTGTTCTTTTCTTTTTGCCCTCACCTTCTCCTTCTTCATTTTTTTCTCCTCTTCTCTCTTTCTTTCTTCTTTTTCCCTTTTTTGAAAATTCCATGTTTGGAATCTGTTGTCAATATTATCGTCCAAACTGATGTACATTCAAAATGCATTTGTTGAAAATAGTGCCAAGAAACAGTGAGTCCTTTGATGAAACGGAAAAGAGTGTAACCACTAGTTCAAATTCCCTTTACTGCTTTTAGCAATCCAAACTAACTTGAATCCGTGAAGGTGTGGGAAAATGGTTACGAAAGGCAGATGACCAACTGATTATCCATGAGCAATATTATAGTGGGTGTGTCCCTCGTTTGGGGAGGGTGTTGTTAACAGGCTAGGCTCACAAGACTGCCCCTGCACAGTAAATATGATTTGGTGAGACAGAAAGGTCTGGGAAAGGACGGATTACCCCGGTTTGTCCATTCTCGATTGACGGGGAGACCTTACAGTATTTATCTTTTTTTGTTTTTTTGTTGTTTTTTTTTGTTTGTTTTTTTTTTGTTTTTGAGCGATTGCGTCATTCGGCACATCATTTTGTTCCAGAGTTAAGTTCGTGAGAAAGATTGAGACAAACATTCTTTAGTCGGCGTGGACTTTAGTTGGCTTGTATCGCGGCTGAAGGTTAAGGGTTTTGAAAGAAACGGATAATGAAGGCCCAAATGGGTGTTTGATGGTTAAATTGTTTTAACAAGAATCATTTGCAATGCATCGAGTCACCTGTCTCTGGGAGATTGGAATTTCTGACATCCTTTTATATTGTTCTTGTTGTTTTTTTTTTGTTTTTTTCTTTCTTTTTAAACCATTCGTTCAGTTGCCCCTACTATGGCCCTTTTTGAAACTTTTCTTTTTCATTTTTTTTATAGAAATTTTCTCCTTGGTTTTGGATGCCCTTGACATACCTTTAGGTCGACATCGACATACTACTGATTCTTGTCGAGGGTGATGAAAACAATTAAAATTTGCGGCTCAAAAAGGGTGCAATTGGATAAATTTCTTTTATTATTTGGGTGAAAGAAACAAAATGGCCACACGTCATTCTAAAGCTTGCTTACCTTACTTTCTCACGACCTTAACCCTGAAACAAAACTCTGTAGTGGTTGACACATCAACTTCATTTTCCTTCTTTTTTTTTTCATTCAGTTTTTCTTTTTATTTTTTATCTCCCCTATCAACGGATCATTGGGCTCGCGCACCACGATGGAAACTGCCCCGGTATTATATTCATTACAGTCCTTTGTTTTAAAGGGAAACAAGATGGTTAAGGGTTCCAGTAATATGAAGACGGATGCTTTATCAGGAACAGAAACACTGGTTACCCTCGAAACCCTGAATCAGGAAAAGACTCGACACTGGTATTTTTCGAAATTTTATTTGCTTTTGCTTTTCGGGAGTACTATGCCTTCGACGACTTTATTGACAATGAATTCAACATGTGTCTTTTCTTTTCGTTTGTTTTTTCGTTCCTTTTTTTTTACGACATCCTCCAGGACCGAGCTTATACCCGTGATGCTTTAATTATTATCATTTTCTTCTCCCCTTATTTTACCTTAAAACTCAGTGGGACATGAATCGTGTCAAAAGAAAAACGTAAAAGTGGAACAATGGCTAAAACCGTATGGTATTTATTGAATGTAATAACACAGAATACAACAAAATTCAAAAACAATGTTAATATCCCCTAATAGCATCCCCTATCGCGGAATCATCATGCGTAAAATTTTTTTACCGCATCGGAATTAATTGGTAAAGGTAACTCCTCTCCATCCATCCTTGTGAGAATTAGTGCCTCACCAGAGAATGCTTTTTTCACTATAAATGGTCCTTCATAATTTGGCATCCACTTGCCTCTATGATCCTTCTGTATAGGCAAAATCTTCTTTAACACCAGCTCGCCTTCATGGAACTCCCTTGGGCGCACCTTCTTGTCGAAAGCCTTTTTCATTCTTCTTTGGTACAACTGTCCGTGGCACACCGCTGTCAGTCTCTTTTCTTCGATGAGATTGAGCTGGTCAAACCGAGCTTGAACCCATTCGGCTTCCTCCAATTGGGTTTCCATTAAAACTCGTAAAGACGGGATTTCCACCTCAAATGGAAGTACTGCTTCCATCCCATACACAAGCGAGAAAGGTGTTGCCCCAGTTGAGGTTCGTACTGCTGTGCGATATCCATGTAAAGCAAAAGGAAGTATTTCATGCCAATCTTTATAGGTGACCACCATCTTCTGTACAATTTTCTTGATATTCTTATTAGCGGCCTCCACTGCTCCATTCATCTTTGGCCGGTAAGGAGAAGAATTAAGATGATGAATTTTGAACTCCTCACATAATTCCGCCATCATCTGATTGTTCAGGTTGGTGGCATTATCAGTGATGATTCTGTTAGGTAGCCCGTACCTACAGATCAACTCCTTTTTTATAAATCTGGTCACCACTTTTCTAGTCACGTTGGCATAAGAAACAGCCTCAACCCACTTGGTGAAATAATCGATTGCGACTAGTATGAAACGATGTCCATTCGACGCTTTTGGCTCTATAGCTCCGATAACATCTATCCCCCACATCGAGAATGGTCACGGTGCAGACAATACGTTCAAGGACGCGGCTGGCACATTGATATTATCTGCATACATCTGACATTTCTCGCACTTTCTCACGTGTATGCAACAATCATTTTCCATGGTCAACCAAAAATAACCAGCTCTCAATATCTTCCTGGCCATTGAGTGCCCGTTCATGTGTGTGCCAAAGGTACCTTCGTGCACTTCCTTCAGTATCAGCTCGGTCTCCTTTGCATCTACGCATCTGAGGAGAACCGTGTCATGATTTCTCTTGTATAGAACATCCCCGTTTAAGATAAAACTGCCAGCCAACCTCCTTAACGACCTTTTATCGTTTTCAGACGCCTTCTCAGGATACTCTCGGGTTTTAAGATAATGTTTGATATCGAAATACCAAGGTTTCCCATCTACCTCCTCTTCGATGAATTGACAATATGCTGGCTCTGCGTGGCTTTTCATTTCAATCATTGGTAATTCTGCATCTTGGTCAACTTCGAACATCGACGACAGGGTAGCTAACGCGTCTGCCAATTGGTTATCTTCTCGCGGTATATGATTAAATGCGATGGAGTCGAAATGCTCCATTAATCCCCTGATGTAGGCTTGGTAGGGAATTAATTTGGTATCCCTAGTTTCCCATTCTCCCTTTAACTGATGGATGACCAAAGCTGAGTCTCCATATACATCTAGAATCTTTGCCTTGGCTTCGATTGCCGCTCGAATACCCATAGCGCATGCCTCGTATTCCGCAATGTTATTCGTGCTATTGAAACACAATCTCGCTGTCATGGGTATGTACTACTTCTCTGGAGAGATAAGCACTGCCCCTATTCCATGCCCCATCACATTCGAGGCTCCATCGAACAGTAATGTCCATGTTTCTTCGTCTCGGTCTTTTCTATTTTCTTCAAATAGGGCCATGATATCTTCATCGGGAAATTCAGGCTGCATTGGTTGATAATCGCTAATGGGTTGATGAGCCAGGTATTCTGCTAGAGCACTACCCTTGACGGATTTCTGAGTAACATATTCAACGTCATATTCTGACAATAGCATCTGCCACCGAGCTATCCTTCCAGTGAGTGCGGGCTTTTCAAAAATATATTTGATAGGATCCATCTTTGATATCAACCAGGTAGAGTGACTCAGCATGTATTGTCTTAAACGATGAGTAGCCCACACTAATGCACAACAAGTTCGCTCTAACGGCGAATATCGTCGTTCGCAGTCTGTGAATTTCTTGCTCAAGTAATATATGGCATGCTCTCTTTTTCCGGCTTCATCATGTTGGCCCAGTACACAACCCATTGACTCATCCAATACAGTCAAATACAGAATGAGTGGTCTTCCTGGTTCAGGTGGACGCAACACCGGGGGGTCTTGTAGGTAATGTTTGATTTTTTCAAAAGCGACCTGACAATCCTCGTTCCAAACCGCATCCTGATTCTTACGCAACAACTTGAATATCGATTCGCAAGTGGCGGTTAATTGGGAGATGAATCTAGCAATGTAGTTCAATCTACCCAGAAAACCTCGAACCTCTTTCTCCGTCTTAGGCACAGGCATTTCCACTATCGCTCGTACCTTGTCAGGATCCACTTCTATCCCCCTTTGACTAACAATGAAGCCCAGCAATTTCCCGGATTTCACGCCAAATGTGCATTTCGCGGGATTTAATTTGAGTTTAAACTTCCTCAATCTCTCAAATAATTTCCTCAAGTTGAGGATGTGCTCTTCTTCCGTTTCAGACTTTGCGATCATGTCATCCACGTACACTTCGATCTCTTTGTGCATCATATCATGAAAAAGTGCCACCATCGCCCTTTGATACGTTGCCCCAGCATTCTTGAGCCCAAAAGACATCACCTTATAACAAAATGTTCCCCACAATGTGATAAACGTGGTTTTTTCCATATCCTCAGGGGCCATCTTGATCTGATTATATCCCGAGAAGCCATCCATGAATGAAAATAGCGAAAACTTGGTTGTATTGTCGACTAGAGTGTCGATGTAGGGTAGTGGGAAATTGTCTTTCGGACTTGCACGATTCAAATCCCGATAGTCAACGCACATCCGAACTTTACCATCTTTCTTAGGTACTGGTACGATGTTTGCCACCCATTGTGGGTATTTTGCCACAGCCAAAAATCCTGCATCGAATTGCTTCTGCACCTCTTCCTTGATTTTCAAGGACATTTCCGGTTTCATTCTTCTTAATTTCTGTTTGACCGGAGGGCATTCTGGCTTAAGAGGGAGTTTATGTTGCACGATATCGGCATCCAAACCGGGCATATCATTGTACGACCAAGCGAACACGTCCTTAAATTCCTTTAATAGGACTCGCAATCTTTCTCTTACTTCCTCTTTCATGGTAGTACCGATCTTTACCTCTTTTATCTCGTCTTCCTCACCCAAGTTGAGTGTTTCAACATCTTCCTGATGGGGTTTTATTTCTTTAGACTCTTGCTCCACTAATCTCATTAGTTCTGGAGAGGGTTCCAAACCATCTTCATAATCATCTTCCGTATTATCGACAGGGTGCTCAAAATTAGGGATATCGACATTGTTATTTTCAAAACATTCATTGTCATATCTGCATTATTTAAGTTTGCGAAAAAGAATAAATAAACAAGAAAAAAACGATGGAGAAGAATGAAATGAACGAAAACAAACACGATTCAATTATCACACTGAAAGCAAAATAAAAGCATCAACCCGTAAGTCATGAATCCTAAAGCTCTGGGTAAAGCAATAGGATTAATTAAAATATTACATTTCATTCGAATTAAACATCACGGGTAAATCCAAGATCTTCCAATTGCCGAGCTGCGCATCTGGGGAGCAAGCCCACACGAAGTTTGAGCTTTCAGGTCCAGCTTCGTCTTCCACGACCGCTATATGGCTAGTGTCCACCCATCCAGCACTGCGAAAACTCTCCTTGATATCACAAATGTGAATCTTCCTCGCCCTTGGTTCCCGTCTCTCCATCCGAGCTAGACTGCGCTCTTTCTTTTCCTGAATCAGTCTCTTCTTGTCCTCCTTGCTCGGCTTGTACCCCAGGCCATACCTGCTTTTGTTCTCGATCACCTCCAACGGAAATATCCGCCCTTGCCCGTACTTGCCTAAACCGTTTCCGTACTTATAGCCTTCTTTCAGCATGACTTTGGCCACCATGATAGAGGCGCATGATAAATACGGGTTTACTGGGAATGACTCCACATAGGCGTTTCCCATGATTTCCAATGATTGAAAAGCTGTCTTGAGAGCTTCTTCGGCTGCCTCTATATAGCGGGCGGAGGATGGCCCGCTCACAAGGAGATCCTCCTCTCCAGAAACTATCACCAGTTTATCTCCCATGATATATTTCAGTTTTTGGTGCAGTGTGGAGGGCACTACTCCCGCAGAATGGATCCATGGGCGACCCAATAAACAACTATAGGCTGGGAGGATATCCATGACCTGAAAGGTTATTTGAAAAACACACGGGCCAACTTGGACCGGCAACTCTATTTCGCCCATCACTTCCCTTTTGCTACCGTCAAACGCTCTCACGATCATAGAACTTGGCTTCATATGCTTTCCGTCACAAGGTAGCCTCTCTAATGTCGTTTTGGGCATGACATTCAGGGAGGAACCGTTATCTACCAACACCCGTGCTATGACGTGGTCCAAAAATTTAACGGAGACATGGAGAGCCTTGTTATGCCCTCTCCCCTCAGTAGGTATTTCTTCATCGGTAAACGTGAGGTAATTATTGGCAGTGATGTTGCTGACAATGCCCTCGAATTTGTTCAGGGTAATACCCTGCTCCACATAGGCCTCGCTCAGTATTTTCATCAGCAGTTTTCTATGGGAGGTGGAGTGCATGAGCAATTCTAATAGGGAAATTCGGGCTGGCATGCGATTCAACTGTTCCACCACTTTGTATTCACTTTGTTGTATGAATTTCAAAAACTCGCAAGCCTCTTCTTCAGATATTTCCTTCTTGTCTTCCCTGTTGGGGGTCTCCTCTGCCTGCATCCCTTTTCCTTTTAAAAACTCTTTAGTTTTGTCGGTCGTCGTTGCTTCATTACTGCTAGTTCTTTCTTTCATCAAATTCGGTGGCGTGAAGATTCGACCACTCCTTGTCATTCCGCCGATGCCTGATATATTTTCAATAGCTGGATCCCGGCCGAAGGGTTGACTTTCTGCGCATTGTCCTTCATCGATTGCATGTGTTCCATACCTCCATGGGACAATTTTCTCGCTCTTGTAAGGAAAAGGGGATGGTGTATGGATAATGACAGACGATCTTCCTTGAACTACTGGTGTAGGGGTGGTTCGAGTGAAACGAATCACCAACGGCTCCGGTAGAGTTACATCAGACTCCCCACCAGTTTGTGCAAACACCTCCTCCTTCTTATCTTCGTAACATACCTGCATCAGATTCCTATCAAGCAAGTCTTGCAAAAACCTCTCGAACTCGACACACTCATCTATAGAGTGTCCAGCGCATGGATGAAGTCCACATTCTTTTCCCAAATCGTAATCACCGTTTAGAAAACCCAGCTTTAGCAACGTCTCGAAAATAAACCTTCTGGAACTTCGGATTCCACTTGCATCCCTTATCAACTCATGCTTCTTAACCTCAATGGCATTTGTCGAGGCACCCCCATGCCCGAATAGTGGATTAGCCTCAATGCTAGGCTTATCTTCTTGAAACTTCAACCACCCGGCGTCAATTAGGGCCTGCACTTTATGTTTGAAGGCCATACACTTCTCAGTTGAGTGACCCACACCTCCCCCATGATAACTACATTTGGCATCGGCATCATAACCCCTGGGGTATGGAGGTTGCATAGGTATCATCGGACATATAGCAACCAGACCCCTTTTTACGAGGTGAGGTAATAATTCAGTGTAAGTTGTAGGGATGGGGGTGAAGTGAACAAAATTTCTTTCTTGAGTCCTCCTCGGATAAGCGCCCTGACCCACATTCGGGCTTGGATTCGCGCTTGTCCCAGTCCTCCAAGCGTTGTTTGTGATAGGTTGCGGTTGATAAAGTCCTTGTTGTTGTTGAGGCCTAATTGGATGAGCAAATGCCGCATTAGCTGCATATGGAGGTTGGCCTAGGTATGGTCTATAATTGTGAATAGGAGCTTGACCTCTCCACACAGGCATTGCTAATGTTGCATGCACATCAACCTCTTTCTTCTTCCCTGGATTAAAGATGGGCTTTTTAGAGCTTCCTGCCGTAGACGGGCCATACGCAATTTTTCCATTCTTCAACCCAACTTCTATTCTTTCGCCTATTATGACGATATCGGCGAAATTGGATGACACATTCCCGACCATGTGTTCATAAAACGGCGGCTGGAGTGTGTTCACAAACATAGCCACCATCTCCTTATCGTACAAAGGCGGCTCAACCTGCGCAGCCAACTCTCTCCATCTTTGAGCATACTCCTTGAAAGTTTCATTGTCTTTCTTCGCCATGTTTTGTAGTTGCAACCTGTCAGGTGCGACATGCATGTTGTACTTATACTGCTTCACGAAGGCGTCGGCCAGGTCCACCCAACAACGTATGCGAGATGGCTCTAAGTGGGTATACCAGTTCAATGCTACCCCAACCAAACTGTCTTGGAAAAAGTGGATGAGTAATTTCTCATCATAGGCGTACGCAGCCATCTTTCTGCAGTACATGGTCAAATGGCTTTTAGGGCATGTATTACCCTTGTACTTCTCAAACTCTGGCGCCTTAAACTTGTGTGGTATTTTTACGCCGGGAACCAAACTCAATCTTGCGACATCGCCGAATCCATAGTTTTCGACCCCTTCTATGGCCCTCAGCCTTTCTTCCAGAATTTCCAGCTTATTTTTAGCTTCACTGAAGCTACCAAACCCCCCAACCACCGTGGTGTGCAGCGCGGCCCCGGCTGGAGAGTCCTCTTTAGCAATCACGTGTGGCGTTACAGTCACCCGCGTTCCTTCAACCACGGTCGTCTCATTCATTGCTAAACTTGTCATAGGTGCCGAAGCCAAGACAGGACCTTGAGTACCGATGGGCGGTATGTTTGCGGTTGTGGGAAAAGAGAAAGACGCATGCTCCGCTTCCGAGTAATCTCCCATGGGAGGAGTATAACCTGGCGGCAAACCGTACATTGGGAAAGGAATCGACGGACTTAAGGCGTTGAACAATGGGGGATAAGGGGGGACATTTCCCTCAATCCGCGCTAACGACGACTCTCCCGCAGTCTTCAAAGATTCTAGGGTGGCAAGGATCTGGCCCATCTGATCCTTCAGCTGACTGATATCGGCTTTGACAACCTCGTGTGCTTCCTCCCAATCTTCCATAATTCTCGAATTGGCCCGGGTCCTGTAAGGATGTCGTGGAAGTTTTGTCGTTGTTTTCCCTCACTTTTATACTACTTTATTATTTTAATTTATTCAAATTAGATGAAAATGATATATGCTAACCAAAAAGGAAAAAAAGTGATGTATGCTAGTGATAGGGGGAAACCACAGAACCACAATGACATAACTGATGGAAATTAGCATAAGCAGATGCTAAACAAACATCCCTCCTCTTTCACTTAAAGGAAAACAAGTTCATTACATTTCTTAAAGGAAACAAAACATAAAGCTCTCTAAATACATCAATTCCTAGCCCGAGTGATGAAGGATTTCATCTCGCCTATCAACCATTTACAGTGATTAATAAAACGCTCTATTTCTACTGGTGGGCTATAAACGTGGGTACTCGCTTCAGCTTCCAACACCATTCTGGGGATGTCTTCAATTGCCCCATTTGCCAAAGCAGCCAACTGAGAGAAGCTTTCTTTCCAATGCTTTACAGTCGTTTCTTGCTCCGCGATGTGCTCTTTCATTCGCTTTATCAAGGCCTGATGCCCTTCTTCAAATTCCATCGACCTCCATTGCTCCTCCTGCTCCTCGATGTAATCCTCCATCTGCTTTAACATGGCTCGATACTCCTCTTCAACCTCTGCCCTCTTCCAGCGCTCCTGATTCAACTCCGCTTCAAATGATGTAGCCATTTCCTTCACTTGATGCCCTGCTTCTTGTACTTGGACTTGCGCTTCTCTTAGTTTTTTTAGGGCTTCTCTTTTATCTCTCTTGGCTTCTTCATAGAGTTGTTTCCACTGTCTGCCTTCTTCTAAAGCCACATTCTTCTCATTCACCCTCATGGATAACTCTTTACTTGCGGCCGCAAGATCCTGCTTTACTCGGAATATATAATCCCTCTCAGCCTTCTGGCTTTTGACAATGTTTTCATAAGCTTGTGACTTTTCTTCATTATCATTCCTCATATCCACAAAATCATTGCGCCCCCTCTGTAATTCCGTTTCCAACCTAGCATTCCTCATCCTCAATTTCTCCATCTCAGCTTTAACTGCTTCACCTCTTCATTTTCTGGGGCTTGGGATGGTCCTTCACTAGCCGATTGATCATTGATTGGCTTGAAAGGCAACTTGACTTCTTTTACCCTCTCCAGAATCCAGGTGTGATAACTAACCCTACTATCCATCATTCCACTCCTCAAGTCCTTCTCTGCTCGCACCACATTTTCCCAGGCACTTCTGACCCTCCTCAACATTTCAGTACAATGTCCGTCCTCATAGTAGATGAAGAAGGCTGTGAGATAATCTGGTGAAGGCGCCCCCTTCATGGGGTATCCGAACTGTCTCTGGGCCAAAACAGGGTTGTAGTTAATACAATACCTAGCACCTATGAGAGGTACATTAGGAAAGTTGCCACAATGTTGGATATATGGTTTCATCTCTAGCCAAGGGAGACGCCACTTTACTTTCCCTCCATTCAAACTAGCCAGGAATTGGGCCCATTTATTGCCCCCTTGTCGTGTCGGATCCTCAGATGAACTCCTAATGTCGACTGCCCCCTTAAACATGCGTGCAATCATCCATGCATATAGCGCCGACAAACAACAAAGGATTTTTTTTCCTTTTCTCTCGTGGCAAAAACTCATAGTCCCATACACATCTGCAAGGACCGCTGTTACAGGATTTTCTGATCTCGTCTTTTTCGCCACGAAGACATCAATAGCAGTGTAATCTACAAAGTCTTCCAGCTTGGGAAATAGGACAATGCCAAACACAGTGAGGGCTAGCACGTCCATGAAGGTCTCCCATTCTTCCCTATCGCCCAGATCATGCAAATATTGTTCAAGGTATCCTTGTGTCAGCCCACGCACTTGATTCTTTGTTACCATCCTATTCTCTAATTCTTTTGGGTGCAATTTCATGATGGCGGCAATGGTAGGAATGGAGGCATGATGCTCCAAGTGCTGATATGGTGAGGTACCCTCCAGTGGCAAGCCTAGGATATGCTCAAATTCTTCTACAGTTGACGCCAGCTGGAAGTCCTGGAAGGTGAAACATCTCAGTGGAGGATCATAATACTGAGCTAGAGCTGTAATGGCAGACAGCTGCACTTCCATTTCCATTAGACTCAAAAGATTCCCATACTTTTTTTTGAAAGTCTCTCTCTTTATGGTTTTGAGTCTTTTCCCCAAATTTATCAACCCTGTTAAGTTTCCACCATGAGTTCTCAAACGAGGCTTTATCCTTAAAACGGCAGAGTCAGTCTGTTGTGTAGCACTAGACCTCGCGCCAACTTCCATCTCGTATCTGATCAAGTGAACACCTGTGATTTCCCCTAAAACCAGCATGTTATCAAATGATGTATGAACATAATGCATGGCAATATAATGAAATAAAGAATAATATGACTAACAAAAATGCATGCATAGTATGAAGATGTAAATGACAGTATTACTATTATTTTGTTTGAAAAGAAAACAAAACAGCGTGGGGGTTATAGGAATACATATGTCTCCCTTTGTGCCCTAAAAACAAAGGGTTCAACGCTTCAGATTGAAAGTCAAGTATATGCAACCTCACAAGGGTGGCTTCCTGAACCTAAAGGTCAATGGTCACTAGAGCCATGGCCCCCGTCATAGCATCTCCACAACAGTCGAGTAATCAACTAGGTGTGAAGACACAGATAAAGAGAACAGACTCTAGCTGGGGTTCTCACGATAACCAAACAGGCAGTATGACCCAAGTGGCACCGCTACACAACCCCTATAATTCTAAACTACACTCGGACCCGGGTATAGGGCCCCACTCATGATATGTATATAAAGTGTGTGTGTGAAGGGAGAAAATAAATGCATACCCCCAAACCCCCACCTGCAAAACAGCCAGAAAATTTTCCAGGCAGATATAAACATATTTTTCTACCCTAGGGTTCAATATCCAACGATTATTTGCATACAATTATTTCAAAAATCAAACAAGACAAAACAAACAAAAAAGGGGAATACAAACACCAAACAAACCACATCGAAATCGCATGGTTAATTAAATGGCTTGACTCTCATAAGTGTCCCCAGTGGAGTCGCCATCTGTCGCAACCGGAAAATCGCGACGGGACGACAACCCAAAAAAAGAAAGCGGGTTTTGAAAAAGAGATTTGGAGTCGCCACCATAGTTTATTCTGGAAAACTACGGAAAAACCATAAAAATGATAAGGCACAGTTTACAAGAACCGGATTCTAGGTTCGGGAGTCGGTTACGTGTGGGGAAGGTATCAGCACCCCACAACGCCTGCCCTAAGGCAGTACCTTTAATTAAATACATGAATAAAAGATGTGGTTTTCAAAATGTTTAATTTCCCCTAAAAATGAAATTCTAAAGAAACAAAATAATTTTTTTTTTATTTTTTGTGCCCGACAAGGATTGACCTTGCTCCTACGTATTCTCAAAATGAGAAATCAGGGTTACGTAGTTCTAACAAATTGATTGTTATTTGGAAAGTGATGTTTTTTTTTGTATAAGGAAGAGAAAGGTTTTCAACACAAGGCTGACAGAATGGCCACACTTATGCTTAAACCCTTTAAAACAATTTATGATTTTTTTTAAAGAGGAAGAAAAGGTTTTTAGCACAAGGCAGACATAATGGTCGCACTTGTGCTTAAACCTTTTAAAACAATTTATGATTTTTTAAAGAGGAAGAAAAGGTTTTCAGCACAAGGCAAACAGAATGGTCGCACTTGTGCTTAAATCCTTTAAAACAATTTATGATTTTTTAAAGAGGAAGAAAAGGTTTTTAGCACAAGGCAGACAGAATGGTCGCTCTTCTGCTTAAACCCCTTAAAACATTTTATGATTTTTTAAAGAGGAAGAAAAGGTTTTTTAGCACAAGGCAGACAGAATGGTCGCACTTGTGCTTAAATCCCTTAAAACAATTTATGATTTTTTTTAAAAGAGGAAGGAAAGGTTTTTAGCACAAGACAGACAGAATGGTCGCACTTGTGCTTAACCCTTTTAAAATATATTTTTATTATTTTTTGAGTATTTGTATATTCAAAAAGTAGATAAATATTTAAAACAGAAAAAAGGAAAGAAGAGAAATAAAAATAAAAATAACAAGATAAATAAATAAATAAGAGTATATATAAAAAAAATAAAAACAAAAATAAGATAAAAAGTGAAATAAGAAAACAAAATAAAAAAACTGTGGAAGTGTTTAAATAAAAAAGGGGGGTGTGCAAACCTAATTTAATTCTAATAACAGGTTGGGCCAAAGCCCAAGTGAAAAGGGGGTGAGAAAGTGAAAACGAGGGGCTGCAGGGCAGAAATATTTGTAGAGGCCGAAGGGGCTTAAGCCCAATCAGAGGAGGTGTCATGATGGGAAAATGGGGGTGTCAGGATGAGAAAATGGGGGTGCGCAGATTGAAAGGGAGTGTTTTTCGGATCTGGGCCAAGGATGGTCCATTCTACTCAGAAGCAATAGGGGTCTCCCCTTTCATCTCATTTCAAACTCCCTCTGCCTCGAGACAGAACAGAGGCTCAAGGTCTCCCTCTTCCTACACTATCCTAGGGTTGGGGTTTATCCCCTGGAACACTAACGGTTACCGCCAGTCATTCAGCCACCGCGCCACCACCTCCACGACGCCGGCCACCCACACACCCAAGCCCTTTCTTCAGTGTACTCAATAAAGCACGAGACCTACGATTTCCTTCGAGAAAAGTAATTGCCCCAGGATCTTCCTCTCTCCCGCCGGGGCTCGCCTCCGTTGCCACCGTCAGCGGCCTCGCCGGCGACGATAAGCACCACTGGAACCACGTCTGGCCGCGACGTTGTGTTTCCCCCCCCCAGGTTCGCCTCCGCACGCGAGAAGGGAACACAAGACACCACTGCCGTCAGAGAAGATAGGTACTGCCGCCGCCGTCGAGCCCGCCATTCTTCCTTTTCGCCAATCGAGAGTCTTCCTTCTCAAAAAAAACCAAACATCTCCAGTTACACCATCGGCGGTGTCAAAGGCGAAAGCACCTTTCCTTCTTTTCTCTCATTTCCTTTTGAACGTTGCTCATTTGAATATTGTTCCGTTGATGGAAGTTTCTTCTACTGGGATATTTTGAGTAAATCTGATGGGATTCCGTTTTACAGGTCATAGAGGACATTGAGCGTGGAGCTCGAGATGCCAATCTATAGGGAAGGCGCTGGGTGTAATGGTTACCGAACAGGTGACGATGAAGAAACTGATTTGGTGGTTCTTTTTGCTGTGTTTTTTCTGGTGAATATCTAGCTCAATGATTCAATCTCATGTTGCTGATTGAAAATGGACAGGGGCATGGGGGCATAGTTTCATTGTCTAGTTTAGTTTGTCACGGCTGAGATTGCTTCAGGGCTCCTGGATGGTTTCAAAGCACAAACTTTAAACCTATGGACATGGGATTTGCGACATGGGTTTGTTCAGATTGAAGAAGACTTATGGCTTGGCTAGAGAAGAAACGGTTTCGGCTTTCTATTCTTTTCTACTTTGGAAGTGCATCTAATTCTGCTGTTACATTTTTTTAGTGTTTTATGCGGACAAGTAGAGGGTATTAAGATCCTGATGTTGGAGAAGATGTACCTAGTCTCTACTGTTAATGATACATAATGAATCTCGCAGGTATTTGATTAAGCGATAATGCCATACAGAGAACACAACTATATTATTAACCAGGCCTCATTCATTCAAATTCAGGCATAGCATGTAACAGGGGAACATACATTCGCATAAGACCAAATCCGAGGAGCTTAGGCAGGGCAACTTACCTCCGTAGCTTCAATAGAACTTTTCCTTTAGGTTCTTTTCCTTTATGTTCTAGTTCTCTCTGCTTTCCTTGATTGAGCTTCCTTTTTGGTTATCCCACGTTCTTGCAGGTGCGAGGAGGTTGAACGGGAGATTCGCAGTTGACAATCAAGATGAATTTCTCTCTGGCCGTGAGGTCCTTTGCTCTTTCGTGGTGAAGGTGGTGAGTCCCCAATGCCCGAGATGTGTTGGTGAGATGTTGAAGGCAATGAAGAGTGTAGGTTGGGTGAATGATGAATCTATTGGAGGTGAGGAATTGGGAGTGAAAGGGAAGATGCGGTTGGGGTGATCACAGGTCCGAGGAGTAGTGTCTGTGAGTGAAAAAAATGCTGGTCACCCTCTAATGTTTTTTTATAGTGGGGTGTGTGATCTCAGTAACTGGTGCTGGGTGTTCTCTCCTGGTCCTTTTTCTTTCGACCGTGGTGATCTTTCCTGTTGTAATGGTCAAAATGAATAATAAAAATCCTTTTTTCATGATCAATACTTTCTGTTCTGCAGGTTCAGGCCTTTCCTCACATTTCACGATCAGGCGTATATCTCAGGATCTCATCTTTGTCTTCTTTTCTTTTTCGTGTTTCCATTGGGTCGATCAGCCAAATAATTCAAATATTTTTACTTTTTATGTCCGATTGCAGCGACTGTGAGCAGCGTGTGCAGGCAACGTGATAGGATAGCAAGAGAGCTTGGTTTACCTTGGCGTAGACTGGAAATGGAAAAACAAAGTCTGCAATTTCTAAAAACAGATAGTTGACTATGGCCTTGTACTTTTTTTCTTTTCTTTTTTTGTTACAGTAATATTTTCTTTCCTTTTCCTTTTTTTTTCTTTGTTTTTTCTTTTATTTTTTTAATTTGCAATATATATATAAAAAAGCAGAAATAACCATCAGAATAAAATAAATAGAAAATAAAAACAAACAAAAAATAGAGAGAATAAAATAAGATAAAGTCCAATAAACATCAAAATAAAATAAATAAAAAATAAAAACAAACAAAAAATAGAGAAAATAAAATAAGATAAAGTCCAATAAAATCAAAACAAAATAACAAAATAAACAAGAGAAAACGTATAAGTAAGTAAATAAAAACACAAAAACAAGAGTGAAAACAGATGATAAATATGATCTAAAAAGGAAAAGAAAATGAAAACAAATTTTTATTTATTATTATTATTTTTATTTTTAGTTAGTTTTTTTTTTAAAAAAAAGAAAAATAAATCTATCTTTGCTCTTTTTTTTTTTAATTTTATATTTCTCAATTTTAGATATTTTTATTTAATTACCCGGACGAAATTGGGTATTGACACACACCATAAGGGTATTTGATGGACCTATCTGCCAATTGAAGCATCATTCTTGTTGGCTTGGCTTCAAGGCCACCAGTCTTTTTAAACATAGATAGGGGCATCAGGTTGATGCTAGCCCCTAAATCAATAAGAGCCTTCCCTATATTATGGTTTCCAATGGTGCAAGGGATGGTGAAACTCCCCGGATCTTTAAATTTTGGAGGGAGAGTCTTTTGCATTATGGCACTGCAATTTCCTTGCACTTCAATTGTTTCCTCATCTAAATACTTCTTCTTCTTGCTGAGGATTTGCTTCATGTACTTTGCATAGGCAGGAATTTTTTGCAGTGCCTCAGTCAAGGACATGGTTATCTCAAGTTGGTTGAATATTTGCTTGAACCGAGCCAATTGTTTCTCCTTCTCTTTATTAGAGGGGATTTTGGGATAAGGAAGGTGTTTCACAGTCTCCTTCTCTTTTTGCTTTTTCTCGTTTTCTCTTTCTTTATTTTCTTCTTCTCTTCCAACAATCTCTTCTTCTGCTTCTTTTTCTTCTTGATTCTCCTCTTCATTCTTTTTCTTCTCTTTTTCTTTTGGCTTGTCTTTTTCTTCTTCTTTCCTCCCAACCTTTTTTCCACTTCTAGTGAATATGACATTACACTCTTCCTTAGGGTTGCCTTGAGTATTTGCAGTGAATTTTCCACCCTGTTGGTTTGCCAAATGCTTAGCTAACTGACCAACTTGCACTTCCGGACTCTTTATAGATGCATCAGTATTTTTCTGGTTTTGGATGGACTGCTGCATGAACATCTGCAATGTTTCTTCAAGTTTTGAAATCCGATCATTTTGAGATGGATAGTGTTGAGCAGGTTGATATGGATTTCTACTACTTGAGGCTCCTTGAGCTTGGCTCCACCCTTGATTGGAATGATTAGGGAAAGGGTTGTTGAAGAAGTTTTGTCGTCCTTGGTTCCCCATATAGTTGACTTCTTCAGGTTGGGAACTACTAGGAACTTGACAATGATCATTAGGATGGTTATCTCCACAGAAATCATATCTCATTACTTGATGATGCGGTTGAGCATGAGCTTGCATTGCTTGCAACTGCTGAGGTAGCTTGGCCATATGTTGAGTCAGGAGCTCCATTTGTTGGGCGAGAAGTTTGTTTTGTGCAAGTAGTGCATCTTAAGCACCAAGTTCACAAACTCCTCTCTTTTGTGCTTGAGTCCTCCCATGTTGACTCCGCATGTCAGTGGAAGCCATATTTTCAATAACAACAATGGCTTCATCAACAGTTTTGAATAGAACCGATCCACCAAAGGATGCATCAAGTATCATCTTTGTATGAGGTTGCAAACCATTGCAGAAGGTTTGCACTTGCATCTCCAAGCTAAAGCCATGACTGGGACACTTCCTCAGTAAAGCTTTGAATCTTTCCCAGGCTTCACATAGTGGTTCATCTACTCCTTGGACAAAAGTAGCAATTGCAGCCTTTATTTGTGTGCTCTTTGATGGTGGAAAGAAGCGAGCAAGAAATTTGTGTTCCACATCCTCCCAACTAGTCAAACTTTGATTAGGCTGTGACTGAAGCCAAGCCTTTGCTTTGCCATTCAGAGAAAATGGGAAAAGTCTCATATACAATGTTTCTTCCTCCTCCCCCATTACACCCACAGAGCCACACAATTCATAGAAAGTGACCAAATGAGCATGAGCGTCTTCATTGTCCATGCCAAAGAATTGATTAGAACTGATAAGCTGGAGTAGAGCTGGCTTCATTTATGCAAGTTTATCACTCATAGTGGGTCCCACAATGCTTGAGAAATTTCTTGGGCTAGTGTAAGTAACAGAGTCCCCTATGGTTCTCCGTGGAGGTGGTCCATTGTCAGCCATTTCGTTCACAACAGAAGTATCAAGAAGATCAAAGGATTGATTGTTGAGAGAGGTTGAAGATTCGGGAACAACTTGATGACTAATAGCTTGTCGTCTCCTTGTGTCACTATTATTTCTACAAGCTGTTTTCTCGATCTCAGGGTCAACAAGGAGTGGTTCAGATGACACAGTCCTCCTTGTACGGATAGTTCCCTGCATACACTAGAGAACAACCAAACTCGAGCCACAAGTTAGCCCCAAAAATATGAAAATAGTAATTACAATAAAACAGAAAATTATAAACAAAAGAATAAAGTCTAAATCAGTTACAAATCACACAAAAGTCTAGTTTGAACACCGAGTCCCCGGCAACGGCGCCAAAAACTTGTTGAGACTTTGGCAAGTGCACCAAATCGTTCAAGTAATAAAACCGGTAAGACCAAATATCGTTTCCCAAGAGACTCGTTGCACTAGACAATCGTATAATTTCTAACTAACCTAGACTAAAGAATGCTTCCATAAATTGAGTTTTGGTGCAATTAAAATAAACATGAAAAACATAAATAGTTAAAGTGATCTTTAGCACTCAAACACTTGGAAATGGTAAGATGAGAAATGATATGGAATGGTATTGTTGGAGGTATGATTTCACCTACTTCACTCTTATGTATAGAAAATTACTTCCTCTTCATTAATATATCAATGTCAATCTACTAATTTACTCAAACTCCAATCCCTTGGTAGAAAGAGCCTAGACTTCCTCATTAGGCTCCAATCCCTTGGAAAACCTAACAGTTAATTCCGCATTAAGAAATGAGATTTTAAGACAACCAAAGGTCCTAGTTCTATCCCTGGATACTATTTCCTTTAGGTGTTTAACCCAAGTCAAGATTTACCCAACATTTCCCAATATCAAGCAAACCCTAAAATCATGTCATGGGTAACAACTTCACAACAAGCATTAAGAGATGAAATTAAACACTAACAATCAATGAAAGAGGCATATATTCATTCAAATCATAGTCATTTACATAAGAGATTCGTGGTTACATCAATCCCCAACAATAATGAAACTAGCTCTCCATGAATGGAGAGAGCTCAAGCTTACAAAAATGGAGGAAATGGAAGATGGAAGAAGACCCAAGGATGAAGATGGACTGTTCCCACAGCTCCAAGCTTGCCTCCAAGAGCTCCAAAAGAGAGAAAATGTGTCTGGTAGCCAAAGATCCAAAACTTTTCGCATTTCTGAGTGAAATAGGGCAAATGTGCCCTGTCAGCAAAGTTGGCGCTCGAGCGCCCCCAAAATGGGGCGCTCAGGCGCGCGACTGTTAAAACTCAGGAACTGGTGCACTGGCATTCTGAGCTACTGGCGCTCGAACGCCCCCAAAATGGGGCGCTCAGGCGCGCGACTGTCAAAACTCAGGAACTGGTGTACTGGCATTCTGACCTACTGGTGCTCGAGCACCCCCAAAAAGGGGCACCCGAGCCTGACTTCAGCAAAATTCTGGTTCTTCATTTTTTATGATTTTCTTGCTTTTCTTGGTTTCCAGTGCCTTCATTTGATGCATAGACTTCTTACAATTACATTAAGCACATAAAAACAAGGATTAGTGACAAAATATCTCATTAAATCTTGGGGTGCAACCACTTAACAAACTAAAAGAAAACAAGGATTTACAAGGTAAAAAGTTAAGAAAGGGTTGACATTTTCTCTTGCTTCATCACTGAAATCATGGTAAAATATGTCATTATCGGATATATACTTGGATGAGCCAATATTGGATGTTGATATTACTGAACTTATGGATGTTCTTGAATGGTGGAAGAGTAATAATCAAAGTTTTTCAGATTTATCAGTCATGGCTAGATACTTGCTAAGTATTGCCTTTGAATATACTTTCAACATTGTTTCAAGGATTTTGAATAACTGTAAAAGTCGTCTATTGCTAAAAAATAATGAAGTAATAAGCATGAGTTTCGTGATTTAGATGATGATGTTGATAAAGATAGAAGAGTGAAAGATGAGTGTTCTTCTAGTACTACATCTAGTAACCCTAAAAAGGGAAATGATGAACATTGAACAAAGAAAAAATGATGAAGCTCATTATTAATTTTTTAGTATTATAATTTACAGTGATCAAATGATTATGTGAACAAAAGTTATCTAATGTGTGAAATGATTGTTATTGTTGTCACTTTAGTTGATGTTATGGGAATTCAAATGTAGGTATGTTTGTGTGAACATGTTTTGATAAATTCAAATGATTGATAAATTATTTAGATGTAATTTGGCATTCCACCTAACAATTTGGAAACCCGACACGAACTCGTTTTCAGATCGCCCATTTCTATGTGAAATTACATTTTCGATGACAAAATAAAAGAAAAATAGGCATGCTAACCTATTAGTGCAGCATCTTAGAGAGTCAATTTGTAAAAGTTAACATGTTTTTAAGTTGTAAATCAACCCGGTTTTGGCATGCTAAAGTCAGACTTAGTTAAAAAAAGCCAGTTGACCTGTTTTGTCATCCCTATCTGTACCTAGCATGACTCATTGTCATCTCTACCATTTGTCATATATGGTCCTATGCTTTACTTTAATTTAGGTAAAATTTTTCTAACCTATGTCCAATAAATCATGTAAGCTATTAGAGTATTGCTTAAAGAAGAGATAAACATTTAATATTACATAAAGCGTATTTAATGCATTTTTATGTTGTTGTGTGGACAAATAAAAGCTTAAAGGAAACTTGAAGTAAAGCTTCTAAATGGACAAAAAATGATTTATAATGACTCTTTTCTCAACTCCTTATATAAAATGGTCTTCCAAATTAAAGAAAAAAAAAACAAACGAGCGAGAGTTGTCAAAACATGGTTAATTTTGTTTTTGAAAGCTTTTTGGACCTTATGCTTCAAAAATATTTTGTGTTTGTTTAAAAAACTAAAAAAGTGTTTTAACCTAGTAAGATGTGTGTAATTAACAAAACCCCCATGATATTTTAGATAACCTTCTCTTTGTAAAACTCATTAACTAGGTTCTAAATAATACTAAAGTTTTATATAATAGTATTCCAAACAATATTCAGAGTTGTTTAGCTTGGAGCGGTTGCATTTCCAAAAAAACTTTGGATTGTTAGCCAAAAGCAAATGAGTGTTCAAACTATACTCATGTTATTTAGTCAATAATAACTCAATTTCAAATAATACTCTATTATAACTTCTAAATAATATTCTATTATAACTCCACATCTACCTAATAAAACTTCAAGTTGATCAACAGCTGGATATAGTATGCGTTTACGAATCAGTATAAAAATCTACAGCGCAAGTCCTTCCTTTCCTTATACATGTTTAAATTTTGATAATAATTTCTTTTTGCAGATTATTTGTCAATTTAAAAACTGGTGTCTGCAATCATTTCATTAGACATAAATTTGCAAAAAAAAAAAATAATTAAAAGTTTTGATACACAATTTTGGCCGTCTTTATGTATTTGATTTATTTTTCAGATGTAAAACATCCAATTGTATGATTACAAAGTAAATAGATTAAGTAGAGAATTAATGGAATATAAATTTTAAATGGAAACAAAACTAAACGGGATTAAAATTTTGAATCCAACAGTGCTTCAAATGTTGAAGAAAACATATAAAGAACTATGGATTGGATAGAAAAACTAGGAATTGTATAAAATATTAGGATAGGGTCAAAACGGTAACTTTACCCTTACCAATATATCTGATATTTAAAATATGTTGTGAGTACGTGGCATTTGAGAAAGAAGAACAACTGAGACTTCGAGAAGGAAGCGAGAGGCACCGAGACGCTATGCTAGGGCACACCACTCCACCACCGTTCACCGACAGAGGCACACACACAGAGATGATAAGGCACGACTCAGTTATCAGAGAGACAGAGACACATAAGGTCCTGAAAAATACTTCTCTTATTTTCATTAACACCAATAGTATGATTTACATAGTATTTATACATGATCTGAACTGAAACTGTAAAAACTCTATTTTTCTGTTTATCTCTAACACTCCTCCTAAACAGAAAACACTATACGAATAAAGAAATTTTAGAAAAAACCCCTTTTCACCGATTGAATCAGTGAAATACACCATCTTCTTTGATTCTGAGCAATTTTCACCGATTAAAATCGGTAAAATCGCCTCCTTTTGAGCTTACATGAGTTTTTCACCGATTGAAATCGGAGAAAACTCTTCCTCCTTGGCCGATCTTCAATATCCCGACCCAATCTCCCTCTATCCTGCGAAAACCCTAGGTTTTCGCCCTTCCTCTGGTCCGATCTACACCATTCTTGCCAATCTCCACTCGGACCACCCCAATCTGCTTCCTGAGAGTTAGAAGCGCTCTCCTTTAAGTGCTTTAGTAAGTACATCTGCGAGTTGATCTCGGATCTGCAGTGTACAACTTCCAGTCGACCATTGCTGACTTGTTCCCTAATATAGTGGAACTTAGTCTCAATGTGTTTACTTCTGCCGTGAGATGCAGGGTGCTTGGCCAAATCAATGGCAGATATGTTATCAACAAATAGTTTTATTCCACCAGACCACTCTATCTTCAGTCCCTTCAGTAGATATCCCAGCCACACAGCTTGACAAGCAGCTTCACATGCTGCTATGTACTCTGCTTCACAGGATGACAGAGCTACAACAAGTTCTTTCTTCGAGCTCCAAGAAATTGGAGACCCTCCCATGAAAAACACATAACCAGTTGTACTCCTCCTGTCTCCTTTATCGCCACACCAATCAACATCAGAATATGAAGTAATCTGCACTTCATCTGCAATTTCTACCTTCTTCATTAGAACTCCATAGTAATAGGTTCCCTGTAGGTACCTCAGAATTCTCTTCACTGCATTCAAATGAGATGTCCTGGGACACTCCATAAACCTGCTCACTACCCCCACGCTGTAACTCAGATCGGGTCTGGTATTGCAAAGATACCTTAGACTCCTAACCATCCTCTTGTATGTTGTTGGATCAACAACATCCTCTTCTGGTTCCTTTTCTAGCTTTAACCCAACCTCAGCAGGAGTATTAGCTGCATTGCATCCCTCCATTTCAAACCTTAATGTGACTAGCATGTCATCAACATACAGACATACAACCAACTTCTCTTCTCTGTCATTATTTTGACAGCTCTTCACATACAGCCTGTGTTCTGATGCACATTTCTCAAAATCAATACTCTCCATGAACCCATCAATTCTCTGATTCCAGGCTCTTGGAGCTTGTTTAAGCCCATAGAGAGCTTTCCTCAGCCTGTAAACTTTACCAAGTTGCCCTTTTACTTCAAAACCCTGTGGTTGCACAACATACACTTCCTCCTCCAGTCTTCCATTTAAGAAGGCTGACTTCACATCAAGCTGGTGTAAGGACCAGCCAAATTTAGTGGCCAAAGATACCACTAATCTTATTGTTTCAACCCTTGCCACAGGTGCAAATACTTCCCCATAATCAACTTCAGCCTTCTGTAGAAATCCCTTAGCCACCAACCGTGCCTTGTATCTCACTACAACCCCTTGTGGGTTTATTTTCGACTTATGCACCCACTTTAGTGCTATGGGTTTCTTTCCAGAAGGTAGTTCCACCAACTCCCAGGTCTGATTTTTTCTATAGAATCAATCTCCTCCTGCATGGCTTTATGCCATTTCACATTCTTCACTGCCTCCTCAAACTCAACTGGTTCAGCCTCTGCAACCAAAGCATAATGTACAAACTGTCCCTCTGCTGTTAGAGTTGCTTCATAGGACAAATCATAGTCCCTCAAGTGTGCAGGCAACTGTGAGGTTCTAGATGACCTTCTGTTTCTTTCATTTTTCCTATCCTCCTCTGTCTCAACTGCAGCAGTTGAATCTTCCAAAGTAATGGTTGATGGTTCCTGCTCAGTTGACTTCCACTGCCGAATTCCACTTTCATCTACAATAACATCCCTGCTGATACAAGCTGTTCCTGATGTAGGATTATACAGCTTGTATCCACCAGTAGAATTATAGCCCACCAAAATCATAGGCTCTCCCTTATCATCCAATTTTCTTCTCAGCTGATCTGGTACATGTTTGTAACACATAGAACCAAAAATCTTTAGATGCTTAACATCTGGTTTCACACCTGTCCAAGCTTCCTCTGGTGTCAAACCTTTCAGTCTCTTTGTTGGAGACAAATTTAGTATGTAAGTGGCTGTCACAACAGCCTCTCCCCATAGAAAATTGGGCAACCTCTTACTCTTTAGCATACACCTCACCATGTTCATCAGAGTTCTGTTCTTCCTCTTTGCAGCACCGTTGTGTTGTGGTGTATAAGGAGGAGTAATCTCATGCTCTATCCCCTCATTTTCACAAAAAACCTTGAATTCAGTGGAGGTATACTCTCCTCCTCCATCTGTCCTTAACACCTTCACTTTCTGCCCACTCTGTTTCTCAACCATCCTTTTAAATTTCTGGAACATCTACAACACTTCTCCTTTCCTTTTAATCAAGTACACCCAACATTTCCTGGTGTAATCATCAATAAACAGCAGGAAATACTTGTTGCCTCCTAATGTTTCAACCTGCATAGGCCCACAAACATCAGAATAGACAACTCCTAGCTTTTCAACAGATCTCTGGGGTAATTTCTTTTGAAAACTGCCCCTTGTTTGTTTACACTACACACATTCCTTACACACAGTTTCTGGTATCTCCATTCTGGGCAGACCATTCACCATCCTTTTCTGTCCTAACAATGACAAATCTTTGAAGTTCAAATGCCCAAACCGCAAATGTCAGATTCATTCCTCCTTACTCTCTGTTGCAGTGAAGCATTGATGCTTTACTGCACTCATCACCACTCTAAACGTACGACTTTCTGATAACTGGGCCTGTATAATCAATTTTCTCTCCTGATTATAGATGTTGAGGCATCCATTCTCCATCATCATCATGTAATCCTTCTGCAACAGCTGTCCCAAGCTTAGTAGATTGGACTTCAGTTCTGGTACATACAGAACATCCTCAATCACCACTTCTCTTCCACTGGCATCTCTAAGTACAACTCTGCCAGCCCCCTCAGCCTTCAGCCTTCTGTCATCAGCAAACCGTATTCTCCCCTGTGGAGCCTCCTTTATTCCAACAAACCAGTCTCTCCTGCCTGTCATATGGGTGGAGCACCCAGAATCCAGGTACCATACGTTTTCTTCTGATAAATCATCATCAATCCTGGCCATAAGCATCACTGCCTCTTCATCTGACCCTTCTTCTTGAGCCAGATTGGCTGTTTTCTTTGGTTTGTTCTTCGCACCTTCCCCTGTCCAGCAATCCTTGGCAAAATGACCAAGTTTCTGGCAGTTATAGCACTTAACTTTCTTCTTATCGAATTTCCAATCTCCTTTTTTCTGATTTTTTACTTTCACCGAATCACTGGACTCTCCACCTTGCAGGTTCAGTGATTCTTTACCTTTCTTGACACCTTTTTCTGCTTTCTTGACACCTTTTTCTGCCTTCTTGAACCCTTTCTTTCCTTTAAACTGGGCTCTGGCCTGCAGGGCTTGTTCTTGGCATTGCCTACTCTCATTGATACGTAACTCATGGGCCTCTAATGAGTGCAACAGCTCCTCAACTCCAATAACCTCCTTTCTACGAGTTTCTTCTATTGCAGCCACCACATAGTCGTATCTAGGTGTCAATGTCCTCAAGATTTTATCAACCATATATTCATCTGAAATTGTATCATTACACACCCTCATCTTGTTAACCATTTCTCGTACCTTGTCAAAGTATTCTGCTACAGTTTGACTCTCTTCCATAATCAGAATCTCAAATTGTCTCCTCAACGCTTGCAATTTCACCTTCGTATTCCTGTCCCCATCACCATATGCCTTCGCAAGACTGTTAATCGATTTTGAAGCTCTAAGAGGACAGTGAAACGTGGGCTTGGATTCAAGACTTCCAGAGATGTCATTGATGGTATGTTCCGTTTAACTTTACTTTAGTGAAATTTTTGTACTTTGATATTATAGGATTCGAGTTCTTGTTATGGCTTATGAATATCTGCATCATTATTTCAATACTAAAATTTTAGAATTTGGGCTGCTGGTAAGTTCTATTCTAGAGATATCAGACATTTCCTGGTGAGGCGTCATATGTGTTACTCTGCTTCACTTTCATTGTTAGTGCGAGATAATTCATTTATTTTGGTGTTTCATGTTGCACGAGAAACAGTTCATCTGGTTAATTTTGGTGTGAAACTTATACATATCTTAATTCTTAGGTTATGTTATGAGATTGGGTGATATATCTGTTACTATTTGTCTCTTGGTAAATTGGAGTTTATAATGATTTATTCCATAGTTACCGATTCAAGCTTTCTTGGGAGAGGGAGATTGTTGCTAAGTCTGTGATAATGTAATTGACAAAATGTCATGATGACTTAAAATTGGTCTGTGCAAATGACACAGGTTGTTGTTCATATTGGAATTTGAGTGTTTCTTGCCAAATACTTAATTAGGTGGAATCTTAGAGTTTTAGAGGTCTAGTTATGGGTTATGTTGAGGAAAGAGTTCTTCTTATGAGGTATGAGTGAGAAATGAAAGGAAGTCCATCCGTAAATGGTGTTTCAACAACCAAATCAGGAAGACAGTAAATTAATGTAGATGAAGGAATACGAATTTTGATCATACAACTTGTGATGGAGACGTTATTTTATAGACTTTACAAGCTTTTCCTTTTAGGATAAAACATGAGCAACCATAAAAAGGTTATGTCTTGGGGTAGTTGTTTTGATTAATCTTATATTGGACATACCACAAAAGATAAAATTAGATAACTCGGTTGTAAGGTTTATTTATAATGAGTTATATTTTCAGTATCTTAGATTTGGATAGGGATTTTTTCACGAAATTTCCAGGGAATAGCATAATGGGCCCATTTATTTCCCTAGCAAACATTTATCAAAATAGCACATTTTTTTTTTGTCAAAATTTCATTATCGAAGAGTCAAATTCTAACCTTCGTTTGGTCCCATTGCTTCGGAAAACTAACCGGAATTCAATTTTTGGAGAATCGATAACTGCAGTGACTTTTCCTTTTTTTTTATTTTGCTTTTTACTTTTTTGAAAAATTGGAGAGGAAAAAATTAGAAAAATAAGATTATTTGATAAAAATTATGGAAATAATATTTTATAATTTTGATATATTGATGTAAACTTTGGAAACTAATTCTTAATAAGAAACTTATTTAAGATAAAATATTTTGATAAATGTTCTTTTTCATATTTAATTAATTAAATAAAGAGAGAAATTTTCTTTTTAAATAGTTATATATATATATATATATATATATATATATATATATATATATATATATATATATATATATATATATATAGACACACACACATAGTAATGTATTGTAGTAAAATTTAGAAATAAGTAAAGTAGGAGTATTGGTAGAATGCACATGAAAAGATTTTAATATTTATTTAAATAGAATTGAAAATTGTCATTAATAGTTGTAAACAAAATATAAATAATTGGCTAAATGTTAATAAAAATGGAATCAAACAAATAAGTGATTATAAAATTTAGATTTTCTAATGTCCTGGCAGTCCATATAGGTACTGATTTTGAAGTCACAAAGGAATTCATCTAGGATTAGTGGTCATAAATCTTTTGTTTGTATGAATAGTTCAATAAAATGCCTCGTGTGTGCAGTTGCACTATGGGATGTAGAAATTCAGTTTTTTTTTTTTTTTTTTACCAACATTTGATCTTTAGTACAATATTAGTATCATATTTGATTCATGCACAATTTAATTATTAGCCACTCCTACTGGACAATGGTAGTTGATTTTCGCGACTTGTTTGTAGTCTCCAGACAGAATAAGTTGGGTTATGTTTTTGTAATTGTTGATTGAAAGTAGTTGCATCTATAGGTAAAAGCAAAACAATTTGGACTTTCCATTATGGTGGTGATCTAGATAGGTCCTCCAAAATAACTATTGCTTGTGTGGAAGGGATGCATTTTGAGTTTTTGACGTCAAGATTTCAATAAATGACATTTGTTTAGTGACTTTTGTTTCCATACAGGGTCCAATATTAACAAGAAGTGCCCTTTCACGGGCAATGTTTCCATCTGGTTGGTATCTTAGTTGGGACATCTCCCAGTGCTAAGATGACAAGAACCATCGTTGTTAGGAGGAACTATCTCCATTTTATTATGAAATACCAGAGGTATTCTCTCTTCATACCTTTAGAGGAAGTTTTTCATTGTATTTTCTTACTGGGACAGACAAACATAACTAACTATTTACCTTCTTCTTCTATTTAGATATGAAAAATGACATTCAAATATTTCTGCACATATATCTCCTTGTTTTCATGTTAAAGAAGGAGATAATGTTATTATAGGCCAATGTAGGTTAGGTATTTTTAAGAGAAACCTTTTCTGGGGGTTTGAATGCGAGAACTTGTTGTTGTATTTTATATTTAACCATTACAAGAATGTATGGAATTAGCTGCCATATAAAAGCGAACAATGCTAGTAGCATCAGTGAAACGAATGCAAAGACGGGCAGAAAAGAAAATAGAGGTGTTAGAGTCTGTCTAACCCACTCTAGCACAACGATACTAAATTGTGAAAATTTTAAATATAAAAATAAGTTAAAAGGATCAACTTCGACGACACAAAATTGGACACACTTGATTTTTACATTAAAAAGTTAAAAGATAGTGTTAGCTAGGTCGACACTAAGATTTAATAAATTATAAAAATAAAAAAAGTTACCAACGTTGATCATTGGGACACTAAAGTGGAAACTAGAGTTAATTTTTATATTAAAAATTAGGTTTAATTAGTAATTTGATCTATGATTCACTTTGGTCATTATTTTTTTACTTAATTGAATCTTAATATTTCTTAAATAGTGGTCTCTTTTGTTCAATTGATCGTGTTAAAATATAGATCATCTTTTCTACTTTGAAATATCTCTGTATTTCTATTTTCTCCCTCACCTTCCTCCACCTCCCTCCACTTCCCACCACATTCATCCACCTTCCTTTACCTCCCATCACCTTTTTCCACCTCCCACCACTTTTCTTCACCTCCCTCCGCCGTAGCCTTAGCAAGCACCTATTGTTTCTCTCGTTCTTCATGACAAGAATCTCCAACTTGATGTGATGCAGATTGAGAAGAACTTTTTATAATGATGTATTTAATATTGTTATGGATGTTAAGGGAGGATAAAATCAAGGACAATCAAATGGCAAGAATGGGTGCAGCTGAATTGTGTGTAAGAGGGGACCTAGAGTTGGTTCAGCTACAAAACGGGAAGTTAGCAAAGCCAAAGGAAAGTTACACGTTGACTTGAAAAGATGAAAAATCTATTTATAAATGGACTACAGTGGCAAAGATGTTAGATGGTTATGCATCTAACATTGCAAGGTGTGCAAATGACGATAAAGGAAGTATGGACAACATGAAAAGTTATAATTGTCATGTTTTCATGAAATGTTTACTCCCAATCAGTTTTATCAAATTTCTGCCATGACATTGCCATGACAGAAACCGGTATTAGTTTTTCAACTTGCTGCCACAAGGCAGTGGTGAAATGAATTTCCTGTGGCGGTCCATGGTGGCTGCTTTTTGCATAGCGGTTGGTGGTAACAAAACGACAATGGTGGAAGAAGGGGTTGGAGAAAGATGACAGATGGTTGCCGCTGCTCGTTGGTTGCTGCCACCACCACTCACTGGTTGTCATTGCTGTCAGTTGTCGTCCGCCAAGCCTGTTTTTAACCCGTTTTTTTTAATTGTGAATGGTTTGATCCAAGAATTGATGTTGCCAAGAGAGTTCATTGATTCATATTATAATCTATATGATCCATGCATCCTTGTATGAAAATATGTAGGAACTTTCGTGGCTGATGTGTGATAATCACAACAAAACCTTAGGTCATGTTGAAGTTGATGACATCCACGATGAATTGTCGTAACAAACTCATGAAATGCATAGTGTCTTACCATTGACAAGAATTGAACCAGTTCAAGGCTTGGTTGACACATTTGTTCTTCAATTACCTGATGATGTTATCGAACTAATGCTTGATGAGTGTCATGAAATTTTGGATCAGTCAAACGAAGATAATGAAGAAAATGACTATAATGATGATTGAAACTTTGATAACACTAACAAATAATGTATTTTATTTTGTGCATTTATGGCATAACCAACATAACATTATTACAAAAATGTGATTTTTTTTGTTTGGCAGAAACAATGGTTAGGACTAGACATGGTAAACTTGTCCGACGTGAGCAATGTAAGCGTGGGGTTCCTATATCTATGCATGGTCATTTAGCAGTAGAGCTTGGAAATATCTCTTATGGTAATGTGTTATCCAAGCATACTACTAGTAGTGGCCAACATCCACCCCATCTTCCTCATTCCTCCATTCCCTCTTCATCCACCCCTTCTCCATCCACTCCCTCTTCATCAACCCCCTCTTCATCCACCCCTTCTCCACTCACTCCCTCTTCATCTACCCCCTCTTTCTCTACTGATCAAAGACAGGTTCTTCGATCATCTTTGCGTTCTGTTCCATTGCCTCATCATACATGTACGTCATCACTCCATCACACAGCTACGTTAGTACTTCATCACACCACTTATCCACCACTACATCCCACTTTTCCCCCAACAGTTCTGCCCTCATCTGCTCCGAAAGTCCACGACACTTGTCGTACCACAATCCAATCCTTTTCTCCTACAGGCCACTTCCCCTTTCATCCCTTTGTCCAATTTCCCTCTACTCCCTCAGGCCAGACCCCCTTTGCTCTCCCAGTCGAGTCCTCGCATGATGATGTAGTCCAGCCCACCCCTGCTACTTCAAAGCACCATGTTCTTCCTGAGGAGGTGCGTCGTGATGCTAGTGGGAGGGTTATCATAAGACCTGTGGGTAAAGGGTAAGTTTACTATGCTTCTCATATTTTATTTCACTCTCTAAACTTAATGCTTAATGTTATATCTTGTATGTTTTGTAGTTGGACACCTAACCGTTATGCAGTTGAGGCCATTGGTCATGCAATTAGGTCACAATTCGAAGGTCCCTACCACCATTATGAGGCTATGCCTGAGGACGCCCAACTTAAATGGTGGACTAAATTTAAGGTGTGTAATTACTAATTTCAATGAAATGCAATTTTACCATTCTACAATATATCAATTTAGTTCAAGTTGTTCTTTATTTTATAGGCTAGAGTAACTTGGGCCCCTCAGGATGAGTGGCAAATTAAAAAGTGTATGAATCAAAAGTTAGAAAGCGCCTCTCTGATATGTTGACTGACTAAAGCTAGGGTGAGAGGGAACAAACCTAGCTGGATTGGAGAACAAGCATGGAGTGCACTTTTGAACTATTGGGCTTCTGAGAAGTTCAAAGAAAGATCATCCCGAAACAAAATCAATCGATCTTCAGCTAGAGGTGGAGCGTTGCACTCCACGGGTCGCAAATCACACTTGGACATAGCATTGGCTCTAGTAAGTATTGTTCATTACTTATGTATACTTTGTTTGATGTTATTAAATTCATTTGTGCAAGATATATTATTTTTAACTGTACAACTTCTTCCAGGAACGTAAATATGGTCGACCTGTTGAGCCAGATGAATTATTTCTTGCTACTCACATCAAGAAGTGTTAGGGACTGGAATATATATGATAGGGGCTGGAAAGTGTAGGAGAGGAAGTGGTATAGGAGAGAAGGAGAAGATAACCGAACGGTAGAAGATGGGGGACGAACGGTAGAAGATGGGAGACGAACGGTAGAAGATGGGGGACGAACGGTAGAAGATGGGGGACGAACGGTAGAAGATGGTGGACGAACGGTAGAAGCAGGAAACTAATTAAAGTAACAAAAGAGATATTCAGAAAAAAGATATTCAGCAAAGCATAATTAGAGTAACAAGATCATATCGTAATATATTATTCGGTAGATCTTAATATATTATTCAGTATAAGTTAAATATAGTAAATAAGGCTAAATATATTCGTATCAGATACTTATAGTAAATAGGATTATTTTCTAATATTTAGTACAGTTCTCGGAGGGAATTAATTAGTATAAATAAAGGGGAAGCCTAGGGTTAAAGGCACGCTTTAGATTGTGAGTTTTGTAGAGAGGTTATGCTCTCAGGGTAACTGACGGAGGTTATGCTCCCAGTTATTGGTTGTTTTCTTTGATTCAGTATTTTCCATTCAATAAAAGAGGTCTTTATTCATTTGTTTTGCCATTATTTCTCTGTGAGGGTGTGTGAGGGAAGCACTCTAGTTACGTTCCATTCTCGGATACGTAACAATTGGTCCGACCTGCCGGATCGAAAGAGGGAGTGTAAGGCCAGCCGGAGCAACAGAGAAGAGTGAGAAACATCGTGGAGGAGAGGATGAGTGCAGTCGAAGCCAAACTGGAGCACGTGGGGTTAAAGCAGGGGAGCATGCAACTGTCCATAGGCGTAGTGGAGGCAAAGGTGGAGGCAATCTGCAAGGATTTACAAGAGTTGATGAGAATGATGGGAGGACAAACCCATCATCTAGATGGGAAGTCAGAAGGGAGTCAGGGCTCCGTCAATGGAAAAAGAAACGATGGGGAGGGCAAGAAGGATGGAGGACCGAATGGTAATGGACCAAATGGTGGTGGTCCGAACGATGCTGGAGGAGGTGGATCGAACGGTGTTGGAGGCAGTGGACCGTACGGTGTTGGACGTCAGGAGGAACAACTGAATTGGAGAAAGAAGGTAGAGTTACCCGTTTTTGAAGGCTTTGATCCGTTAAATTGGATCAATAGAGCGGATAAATTCTTTGAGTTACAAAGGGTATCGGAGGAAGAAAAGTTAAGTCTTGCCTACATCAGAATGGAAGGCAGTGCCGGGTTTTGGTTCAAATTTTGGAGGGAGCATACGGGAAACCGAACGTGGACAGGGCTGAAGGAGGCAATGGTGTTGCGGTTCGGAGGAAGAAATCAGGGACCAGTCTTCGAAAGACTGGCGACCAGTAAGCAGTCGGGGATCGTGGAAGAATATGACCAACCTCTGAACGGGAAGGAACTGTTGGAGCTGAACGGTTCGAAGGCGAGAGGACTGCCAGAACCGAACGGTAGTAGACTTCTGGATCCGAACGTGAGAGAACGGGCAGAACCTAGAGAAAGAGGGCTTGCCGAGCCGAACGGTAAGGTACTATGGGAACCAATCGGTAGCCGACTGATGGATTCGAACGTGAGGGGACTGCCGGAACCGAACGATAGCAGATTGACAGATTCAAACGTGAGGGGACTGCTGAAACCGAACGATAGCGGACTGACGAATTCGAACGTAAGGGGACTGCCGGAACCGAACGGTAGCGGACTGATGGATTCGATCATGAGAGAACGGGCGGAACCTAAAGAAAGAGGACCTACCGAGCCGAACGGGAGAGGACGGTCGGAACTGAACGTGAGAAAACTATCGGAACCAAATGGGCTAGTAATGGAAGGAAGAATGAAGGTGTTGGAAGGAAGGGCAGATGGAAGAATCAATGCCCTGGAGAGAACAAAGAATTCATTGAAGTGGTGGGCCATCGAAAAGAACAGGGGGCTTGTAGTTTTTGATACACCGACAGGAGGAAGAGAACAACGTGAAGTCTTGAAAGACATTGAAGACCATTTCCGCAAGACTTATGATTTTGGAGAAAGGGGGAACGAAATACTGAATGAAGAATGGAAGACATTGGAGGAGGTTTTACCACCACCCAAACCTCCAGACCTGAATTGGAGGACAACAGTCAGTGAATACCGGGCATATGATAACGCAAGGATGGAGAGAAGCCAGGAGATCAAGTTTCACAGTTCCAACCTTGAGGACAAGGTTGTTTTGCAGCGGGGTGTAATGTTAGGGACTGGAATATATATGATAGGGGCTGGAAAGTGTAGGAGAGGAAGTGGTATAGGAGAGAAGGAGAAGATAACCGAACGGTAGAAGATGGGGGACGAACGGTAGAAGATGGTGAACGGTAGAAGATGGGGGGGACGAACGGTAGAAGATGGGGGACGAACGGTAGAAGATGAGAGACGAACGGTAGAAGATGGTGAACGGTAGAAGATGGGGGACGAACAGTAAAAGATGGGGGACGAACGGTAGAAGATGGGGGACGAACGGTAGAAGCGGGAAACTAATTAAAGTAACAAAAGAGATATTCAGAAAGAAGATATTCAGCAAAGCATAATTAGAGTAACAAGATCATATCGTAATATATTATTCGGTAGATCTTAATATATTATTCAGTATAAGTTAAATATAGTAAATAAGGCTAAATATATTCGTATCAGATACTTATAGTAAATAGGATTATTTTCTAATATTCAGTACAGTTCTCGGAGGGAATTAATTAGTATAAATAAAGGGGAAGCCTAGGGTTAAAGGCACGCTTTAGATTGTGAGTTTTGTAGAGAGGTTATGCTCTCAGGGTAACTGACGGAGGTTATGCTCCCAGTTATTGGTTGTTTTCTTTGATTCAGTATTTTCCATTCAATAAAAGAGGTCTTTATTCATTTGTTTTGCCATTATTTCTCTGTGAGGGTGTGTGAGGGAAGCACTCTAGTTACGTTCCATTCTCGGATACGTAACAAGAAGAATGGGGGTTGGGTAGATGGCCGTGCTAGTGAGACTTATGTAAGTTAGTGTTTTAAATTTTGTTACTTTACTTATTTATTTAACATAAATTTTTAACAATTGCAACTTTCAATGCTTCATTAGGAAACCTACCATGAGCGGTTGAGGGTCATCCAAGCGGAAAGTTTTGAAAGATCAACTTCCGACCCCAAACAAATAAGTGCAGTAATAAAGATTCAATGTTGGAAAGATGTTGTTGGGGGCAAGAGTAAAGGTAGAGTTTATGGCACTGCAGACCTGGCTGCCAACATCCGTCATGGAGTGTCATCTCTCACTCAGCCATCCTTGTTAGCTGCTGCAACCGATCACATTGACCACTCTGCTGAGAATGAACAACTTCGTCAACAAGTCACGCAAGCAAACATAACTGCTCGTGAAGCAATGGAAAGGTGTGCAAAGTTGGAGGACACAATGCAGTTGCTTAAACAACAAATGGCAATGATGATGGAAAGACAGGTTGGAGACAGGTCAACAAGTACAACTTAGGTTCACACTCACTATGCTCTGATGACCAACCTCTTGAAGTTCACCTACAACGTAAGAAAGATTTATTTTCTAATTTTTTTTTCATGTACTAAATGTTTGAATAAACATATATATAATAGAAATATTGACGAGGTTGGGTAACAATTTCTTATCTACATTTTGATTTCCTCCAATTCATTAATATAGTTAGATAATTTACTTTTCAGATGTTACCATATCTATGATCAAATTCAAAACTAGATTTTGTACAAATGTATATCTTGTTCTATCCTTGTTACATCCTGAGTATTGTATTTATTCTAATTATTTTCATCGCTGTTATAGGTTCTTCAACTCAGCATACGCTATGATTTTCTACTTACCTGGACTAATCTTTCAAATGGATTTAGAATCAAATTATATTTCCAGGTTTGATGTATATGTGAAATTGGAATTGGAATTGCACATTGCTATTGGATTACTATGACAACTTGTTGTATATACTGTAATTGGTTGTAATTACGATTCTCTTTGGATCTAAAACTAAATTGCAAAAGTTGGAACTGTAATTGTCATTAGATTTGGATGTATACATATTAGCACTTGAATTTGTATTTGTATTTCAATTACCAGGTTCTGCAATTCAAAATATTGCTATTGGTTAAAAATATTAATCAAGTGAAAGCAGGCATTTTCCAGGTATTCCAGTGAGTAAATGAGCTATTTGGCGTGGGTTTTTCTCCGTTTGTGTGGATTTTTTGAGGATGCTAGTTAGAGTTTTCGTTGTAATGAATATCCTGAATGCCTTTGTTTGTGTCATATGTGAAGGCCACTACAAAAGACAATGAGGTTTAATGTGTTGAAAGTTATTCCAGCTGCATCCTCTAGCGTGCAAAGAAGGCTGTTACTCGAATTTGAGATTTAAAATGTGTCAATATTAATGAGTATATGGTCAATTTTGTGATCTTTAAGGCTTCTTGATTTGAGTGGTTGTATGTCAAGGTGTTTTTTTTTATGCAAAATGATATTCCAACACCACAATTTGACACCAATTTGACACTATCCACGTGTCAAATTATGGTTGGGGCATTTTAAAATTAAAAAAAAAAACTGATATTCAGAAGAACCAAGGGCAGAATTGGAATGAAAAATCCAAAATTTGAGTTTGACGATTTCTTTTATGCTTTCGTTGAAGAACTTCGTTCTTATTCTGGCTTCTCTGCAAAGTTTTTTTCTCCACCACCGAATGTCCTACCGTGTTGCCTCTTCGATTAGCACTCTCTGTTTCGTTTCGTTTTCTCCTTTGAACCCATTCTTTCGTCCTCTTAGATTACGACAACGTCATTGGTTTTCTCCTGCAATCACCGATGAACCCATTGATTAGGTATTTTGTTCTCTCCGAGGAGCACTGTGTGTTTCGTTTTGTGTTCGATTCTCCGGTCAACCCACTCATTGTTGTATCTCTTTGATTTTTTGGGGTTCCGTTGTACGAACCCATTATGGTGAACTCACTCCCTTGCTCTCTTTCTCTTTTGGTCATTTTTGTGTTGTGACTCATTGGTATTTTTTTGTTGAAGTGGTAAAGGCAGCGCTATCTCTCTGTCTGTGGTTTTGGTGAAAGCATTGGTCTCTGTCTGTTTAGGTGAAAGGTCATCTCTGTTGTTGTGATTGTGTGTTTGTTTTTGTTATTTTGGTAAGTCTAAGTGTTAAAATAGTAACGTATTCTCCATTACATAGGTTGTATTGTTGTTTCGCAAAACCTAATTATTTTCTACACATTTGCCCGTATGAGTGCAGGTCCAATGGCATCTGGAAAAGCAAGTGTAAGGGTTAATGCAATGTTTTATGCACATTTGGTATGGATGATGTATTTAGTTATTGTATTTATTATATTTATGTTATTATTTTGTAGAAACGGCTTCGTTTGTCGATGGAATTGCAAACCCTTCTTCAAATAAATAGTTTACTGCGAGACGCTCACATAGAGCGTATTAGGATGACTCTATTTCATTGGTGTGTACAAATATTAAACCCTATTGAGGTCAATTTGAAATTGTTGAAAGAAATGTTGAAACGATGGTCTGGGAATGATGTTTGTTTTAGGGTTAGTCAACAACTTGTTCCTTTAAATGTTGTTGATGTATTCATGGCAACCGGTTTAGGTATGGGTGGTTTAGATGTTCCATTTGAAGAGTGTTTGGTTGGTTCGCTTGGACAGATACTAAATTCGAAAACCACCACAAAAAAGGACTTGATTGACATGTTTAATTTGATTGTGAAAGATGATGAGATACATGTTGATGTAGTGTGTAGGTTGTACATTTTACTTTGTTTAGTAACTTTTTTTTGCCTAGGAAATCTAAAAATGTCGCTAACATCCGTTGTGCGGTGTTAGACGACTTAGATAGTTTATGTTTGTATGATTGGGCTTCATGTGTGCATAAACACGTTGTACAAAGTTTAAACAATTCAAAGAAGAAAATAATGTCGGGACGATTCAAGAAGTCGCTCAGTCTTAGTGGGAACGTTGTTGTGTTGCAGGTAACATGATTTAGTGAATTTTCTATTCTGAAAGCATTTTAGAATATGGCTAACTTTTGGTTTTGACAATTGAAGGCTTGGGCGGTGGAGAGACTGTCTTTGCACCGTCACACTACTCACAGAAGGTTCCCCAGCATATGGATGTGGCACCCTTACACTGCAGACAAAGAAGTCATTACAAATCTATTTAAGACCGAAGATGTAAATGTTTGAAAGTATTGTACAA
Organism: Vigna mungo; assembly: GCA_036885675.1. Lineage (NCBI taxonomy): Eukaryota > Viridiplantae > Streptophyta > Magnoliopsida > Fabales > Fabaceae > Vigna > Vigna mungo. The sequence goes on from CP144699.1 coordinate 6,120,181, forward strand.
ATTTTATTCGTCGTTATATTTCACTAATGTTGTTGTATGTCTTTTTTACAGTTAAATCTTGATTGGTACGTAAATAAGGTGGATCGTAATAGATCTGAACTTCGTATTGCATTGGGAATGGATGACATTGGGATGGATAAGGGTGAAGAATCAAGGGCTGAACCATTGAGGAGTGAGGGATCAAATGAGGATAGCACCGACATTGCCACGTGGCTAGAAGGTGTTGATGCCATATTGAGGAATACGAATTGTGAGATAGCGTCACTGCATGTCCAAATTGCAAGACTAACGAAGGAGTTAATTGAGCTTCGTGAAATTCCAATTTATAATGAAGAAGATGCATTTGGTGTTGATGAAGAAGGAGTTGGAGCAGGTGGTGAAGAGTACGACAATGGAGATGATAAGCAGGCTGTAGGGGATGAAGAACCAGTACCTACAGATGAAAATGGGGCAACAACTGAGCATCGTCCTGATTATATTGAAGTTGATGATGACAAAGACGATGTTCCTTTAGCGGTTCCCCCTCTCCGCATTGTTGGGGATTTTTCTACCGCCAATGTCAACGTCGACCAATTGTACAACGCAGTAAGGAATTGGGACAAAAAGAAACCAGCTAGATACGTAGGGTTGAAATTGTTATCTGTATTGTGATAGAGGATATTCTGCCAAATAATGATGTTTGAATATTTGTTCAGAGTTGTCTGTGAAATAATGGGGGTGTTTTTGGACATAAGATCTATGCAGACTTTAGCACCACGTGAATATGTGGATAACTTAGTAAGTATTATGTGTCATTTGTTTTTATTTATTTATGTTCTTTAGTGTTTATTGAAGGTTGATCAGTGTTGTATTCTGTAGGTGGTGTTATTTGCGTCTACAATGTTTATGCACTACCAAAGAAAGTTGATTGGTGTTGTGAAGAGGATGCATTTCAATGGCATATACGCGGTACATTTGTATTTAATTCATATGATAATCCATTTGGGGGTACAAATAATGTGCACTGCATTGATTTATTCAAAATTGTTGATAGGGCCGTGTAATCGGTGATTATTTGAGACTCCCTAAAAATCAACATGAGGTCTGATATATTTGGTCTTCGAGACATTCCCACTGCCGACTTTGTGAGTTAGTGTAGAATGTAATTATCATGTTTGGCAAATGTTAATTGTTGAAGTATTGACAATGTGTGTTTCTTTGTATGTAGTTGTTTATGCCCTTTATCCATCATGAACACTAGTGGTGCTATGTAGTTAAAATCCAAACATTGGAAATATATGTCATTGACTCATTGGACAAGGGTGTTGGAAATATGAAAAAGATTGACCAATTCGTGGTATGATAAGTGATTGTATGTTTTATATTAATTTTGTTCATTTGATTAGAATTATGTTATTTGATGTGGTTAATGAACTTTTTTGGTAGGGTGAAAATATGACCAAATTATTTTGCATGTTGTATGATAGAACCAATATTGATCCTTTGTCCGTTCAACAACGAAAATCCCATCCCAACCGAACTTGTAAGTTGTTTAAGTAGGTGTATTCAAATATTTGGATATTTTATTATTGTTTGTTTTAATTACTGATAAATGTTTTGGTTGTATTAATTAAGACATGATTGTGGAGTTATCATGTTAAAGGCCATGGAAATTTGGGATAGAGAGGATAAATACAACGGGAAGAGCATGCCGGCATACACGAATGTAAGTATCAATTTCATTGTTAGCACTATTTCATTATTTTGTTAATTATATCTATACTTATATACATTTTATGGTTTCAGGAGGAGTTGACTCAAATTAGAAAGAACTATGTAAAGTACTGGATCCTAGACGATGAGAACACTAGAATATTTGATACTCTAAATGAGTATGGGTTGTTGTAGGATTGGATGAGAACACTAGAATGTACTTAGACCAACACTGTAACAAGTTATGATTGTTACAGACAATGTTACATGTATACCAATTGTTATTTGAATGTCATACAATTTATATATCCAATTAATTTCATTTAAAATGTGTATTTCTTTATTTTGTGTGTGAATTGATCATAGGTTATATGTTCATATTAATAAGTCGTTTTAAGAAACGCAATAGTTCTCAAATTGTGCAATGAATATTGGTGGTTGTGGTTGGTAGATTGTGTTGGGAGTGTTGGACATGTCATTTTTTGGGGGCCATGTGCAACGAAATGATCCATGTTTGGTTCATTGGAGGAAACATGACATTGTAATCGTTTACAAGGTTGTGTAAACGTTTACGCGAGTGAAATTGACAAATTGTACAGAAAGTCCAACATAAGGGACCACTTTCCATAACTCAGAGGACCAACTATCATTTTTGTGATTTTTTCAGAAGTTTGTAGTGCATGTTATTGGAAATTGTTGGTAAAGTGTTTATGGAGTGTTGGAGGTCATGGTGTGGCACTCAAGGTTGTTGGAATTGGTCCATGTTAGCCATTTAACCAAGTTAAGTGAAAAAGGACCATTGTAATCATTTACAAGGCTTTGTAAACGTTTACGCGAGTGAAATTGACAAATTGTACAGAAAGTCCAACATAAGGGACCACTTTCCATAACGCACAGGACCAACTATCATTTTTGTGATTTTTTTCAGAAGTTTGCAGTGCATGTTATTGAAATTGTTGGTGAAGTGTGTATGGAGTGTTGGAGGTCATGGTGTGGCACCCAAGGTTGTTGGAATTGGTCCATGTTAGCCATTTGACCAAGTTAAGTGAAAAAGGACCATTGTACAGAAAGTCTAACACAACGGACCACTTTTCATAACATAGAGGACCCACTCAGACATCTTTCATAATTTGCCTTTTCGTACAAAGGATCTTCATGGAAATAGATGCTAGAGTGACTTAGGAGTGTTGCACGTGAACTTAGGTCACCCTACCATCAAGGAATACAACCATGTAACTAATTTCAGCAACCCAAATGGATTGATTTCACTTCAGGTTGAAAACAGGGCATGGTAATCGTTTACAGGCCATTGTAAACATTTACGCAAGGGAAATTCAGAATCTGTACAGAAAGTCCAACACAACGGACCACTTTTCATAACACAGAGGACCCACTCAGACACCTTTCATAATTTGCCTTTTCTTACAATGGATCTTCTTGGAAATAGATGCTAGAGTGACTTAGGAGTGTTGCACGTGAACTTAGGCCACCCTACCATCAAGGAATAGAGCCATGTGACTGATTTCAGCAACCCAAATGGATTGATTTCAATTGAGGTTGAAAACAGGGCATGGTAATCGTTTACAGGCCACTGTAAACGTTTACGCGAGAGACATCCAGAATCTGTACAGAAAGTCCAACACAAGGGACCACTTTTCGTAACACAGAGGACCACTTATATTATGTTTAATTATTTCGCATGAGTTCCACTGCATGTTGATGGTTTTAGGATGACGGAAATGATCCACGTTACATATTTCACCAAACTAATTCAACAATCTTTCCAGTTTAATATTTATAAAGTAACATTATTTTCCAATTTCAATAATATTACCCATTCATATAACTGTAATACAATGTCAAACAATGAAAGTGCAATGAAACATCTCCCAACAATAACATTACAATTCGAATAACAGAACATATATGTCCACAATAAAGCATTTTTCAAAAAAAAAAATACAACCACCAAGTAAACTACAAAATGTCTAAACAACGATCAAATTATGTCACTCGTTTTTTATTCTTAAAGTTCCAGTAAAAGGGGTTTTAAGAGCTTTGCTCTTGACCCGCCTTCGCGACCCCTTCCTCACAAAAGTCTTGAATGGACCTGTATCAGTCTTCATTGTACTTGGATCACTCTTCATTGGAGTTGGACCACTGGACATGCCTCCTGGGGAGAATGAACGATCTTCGCGGGGCACACTCTGCCCACCTTCCTATGGTGTTGTTCGTTTAGCTTTCTCGTAAGCAACCTCCTTCTCCAACTGAAGAACCTCCCTTTTAAGCTCCGCCACTAGATTTTGCTGATGCTCCATCGTATGCATAACACTTTCTTTGAGCTTTCGTTTCAATATTTTCTTTCCTGAAGATGGTTTCTCAACTTTCGTTTTGAGGCTTGGTTCCTCATTCATCTCATCATTCATTGCACCCACATCAAAGTTATGATCAACCTGAAATTCAACAAATCATATCATACCACCAACACGTATATCATAACATAAATCGGTCATACACTAAATATCATACCTCACCACTCTCCAAAGCGTGTTTCACAATGTTGTCTCCCAAATTTACATTCATCCAATGCAAAATTCTAGGAGATTTATGAATTTCACCTTTGGGAGGTAAAAATTTCTCACAAAACCATACCTACAAAAAATTCATCATCACAAACGGTACTCAAAAATATAATTCAATCAACAACTCACAACACAATTATAAATGAATGTACTCATATTACCTATAGCATGAAAGTGCATCCATCAATGTAAACATTGCTTGTGCCTTTTCCTTTCTTCAATCCATCTGAAGCATTGCACAAACTACGTACCAAGTAACCGTACACTAAACTACCCCAACAATAATTACCCAACCCACTTAAATTATCAACAATTTCATACAAAACTTGAAAGACTCTTCCACTACGATTATGAAATAATAACTCAGATATCCCCACTAAAATATACAAACTACAAAAATCAGAAGAAGGAATGTTCTTCTTACGTTTCCTCATCATACATTTGTAAACCAAATCCAAATTTTTTGTGTCTTTCCCTACATATTTAACACATGAACTTGTTTTATAATTTTCTTTGAAGTTCAAGTCCTTATCATCTGTACTCAACCCTAGACCTAAACAAAAGTCATTCTCAGTCATAGGGACTTCTTTATCTCCAATTACAAAACAACCATTACAGTCAACCCACTTCACAACTAATTCACTCAATATATTCCTAGCCAACCTAACTTTAGGACTCAACTCTAGGAACCAACCAAAGGAGTCCCACAAATCAATGATCGTTGCTCCTCTGTCAATTCCTTGGTCAAAGTTGATATATTCATGGAAAATGAGTGTCTAACCGTCAACTACATCAACCACAAATGTTCAAAACCCTAAAACAAATATTACTGCGAACTTCACACAAAAGGGAGAAATCAAAAATAGTCAAAGGATGATAACACTTACCTTCGTTGAAGAACTCGTCATTTCAGAACCAAGGGATGACACCTTTACTTACCTGCGTGAAAAAATATTTACTTACTTTCAAGCATGGGCTGTTTTGTTTTGCACCTTTACAAATTAAATTTTAAATTGGTTTTCTAGATTTAATAATTTGGTATACTTTTTTAAATTCTTAATTACACAATTCAGAAAATCATGATTTTACTATTTATAGGATACAAAAAGGGGCATTGATCCCTCCACCCCCACGTATTTGGTCCTACACCTCCCCATTCCAATTCTATCCCTTCTTATATTTCTATTTTTTTTTATATTCCTATTATACCCTTAATTAAAATTTATTTTATATGTTAATGTTAATTTTAATTTTCTATTATACAAAACCTATTTTGTGATCCCTCAAAGCTCTTTTTTTACGGTGATCCCTTCACCCCTACTATCCTCTTTTCTCTTTCGTTGTTCTTTTTGAATTTTCTGTGCTTCCTCGTCGCTGAAACTCTATTTCTTTCTCTGTGAGAAATCGTGTAAAGGAAAGGAAAGTTGTGCATATTTGGTGTCCCAAAGATAAACTTAATCGTCGAAAAGGTACGTAATTCACTTTTCCTCAACCTTTAAAACTGATTTACGATAATTCAACGGATGTTGACATCCGTTGAATTATCGTAAATCAGTTTTAAAGGTTGAGTTATATATAAATATTTTTTAAATTTAATGTTTTTTATAATATATTTTTTATTTCTATTTTAATCGTTTAAGAATTATATAATTGTATAAAATATTATTTATTACTTTAATTATATGAAATATATAATTTTATTATATTAATATTTTTATATTTGATTGATTAATTATTAATTATGTTAATAAGACTCGTTATGATTTTATAGGTGATTATTATTTAAAATGGATGAATATCTTGGTGTGGATTCTCAAGTTGGTTCTAATTTACTTGTAGAGGAAGATTTGACAAATAAATTTACCACAAATAAAATATTTGATTCACGGGAGCACTTAATTAATTGGGTAAGAGGAATGGCTTATGATTTAGGATTTGTTGTGGTAATAGTAAGATCTGATAAAGCTACTGGTGTACGGGGAAGAAAAACGTTCGTCAAACTTGGATGTGAAAGAGGAGGAAAATACCGGAAATACAAAGCTGATGCAGTGCCCAGTGTATATGGCACTCGTAAATGTGAGTGTCCATTTAAATTAAAGGGTATACCATGTTCAGATGGGGATGGATGGGTGTTGAATGTGATGTGTGGACATCACAACCATGAGTTAGCTGAAACTTTAGTTGGACACTCTTATGCTGGCAGGTTAAATATGAGTGAGAAGTCATTACTGGTTGATATGACAAAGAGTAAAGTTACACCTGCAAATATTTTATTAACTCTCAAACAAAACAATGATCGAAATGTCACAACGATTAATCAAATCTACAACGCAAGGCAAGCGTATAAACGATCATTAAGAGGGTCCAGAACTGAACTACAACAACTTATGATGTTGTTGGACCGGGATAAGTACATTCATTGGAGTAGGTGTGCCGACGATTCAAAGGTTATCACTGACGTGTTTTGGACACATCCTGATGCGGTGAAATTGTTAAACTCATTTAATGTTGTATTTATGATGGATTCCACATATAAAACAAACAGATATAGACTTCCGTTGCTTGAGATTGTGGGCATGACATGTACAGGTTTAACCTTCTCAGCAGCATTTGCTTTCTTGTCTAGTGAAAGGCAGAGTAATTTCACATGGGCTTTGGAAAAGCTTAAAAGTTTATTTATAGCATCTGAGGGTGGTCCTAAAGTCATTGTCACTGATCGAGACTTGGCTTTGATGAATGCCATTGCAATTGTATTCCCTGAGTCATATCAGATGTTATGTCGGTTCCACATCCACAAAAATGTTTTTGCTAAATGCAAAATGTTAGTTCGTTGTAAAGAGGCTTGGGATGGGTTGATGTATGCATGGGAAAATGTGATGGATTGCGCTGATGAGAGCTTGTTTGTTGAGCATGTGAATGGTCTTCAATACGCGAGCAGTGAATGGCCTTTGTTCTTTGAATATGTGAATCAAACTTGGATTATTCCGTACAGTACATATTTTGTAAAGGTTTGGACGAACAAAGTAATGCATTTAGGAAACACAACCACAAACAGGTATGTTGTAATGTTATTTTATTTATTCGTTTTGTAGATAGATATTTATTTGCACATGTTGATGTTATTTTTTTATTTTAGGGTTGAGTCTGCTCATGCGAGTCTGAAGACAATTTTGAGCAATAGTATGGGTGATTTGTGTTCTTGTTGGGATAGTATTCATAACTTTGTTATCCTACAACACAACAAGATTAAGACGTCATTTGAAAAAAGTCGGTTGCTCACAAGTCACCCTTTTAAAGGATACAGGTATAGACAACTTATTGGGCATGTATCTCAATATGCATTAGATCGCATTGCCGAGGAATTGGAAAGAGCGCAACTGATAGGATTGGACTCATCAAAGTGTGGATGCGTATTGAGACGTACATTTGGTGTCCCCTGTGCATGTGAATTAGCACGGTATGATCCTGGGATGATCCCTGTGGGTGAATTTCATATCATGTGGCAAAGATTGCATTTCTCAAATGTTGAATTAAATGAAATCGAGCCTCATCTATCCATTAAAGATGTGTTGAAACAAGTAGAAGAACGGTTCAATGAGGCTGACATTGGAGGTAAAGTCACCATCAAGCAGAAGTTACTTGATATTACTTGTCCTACATTGACATCAATGGTCCCTCCATTAAATAAAGTCAAGACAAAGGGTGCAAAAAAAAGAAAAGTTCAACGAACAGAAAGGTCTACTACGCGGGATCCATCATATTTTGAGTATGTCGACGCCTTTCATTCAACCATGGAGTCTTCATCTCTGAAAAGTAAATTACAATCAAAGCTAAATGTAGTGAAGAAACAAAAAGTTGCAATGATAGACCAGTTTGATTCTATTACTCACCCCTTCATTTTGGACGTTGTTGATGTTGTGGCTGATGGTCACTGTGGATATAGATGCATTGCTGCGTTGTTAGGACTCGGAGAAGATTCATGGTCCGTTATCAGAAATGATTTGTACAAAGAACTCAGTAAATGGCGTGATGAATACGGAAGATTAGTAGGAGGCACTGATGTAGTAGACAAACTAAAACAGTCTTTGTTGGTGGATCCACAATCGACGGTAAGTGTCTGTCATTTTTATGTATTTTATTTGTTATATTTAATTTATCTAACAACTTATTTTATTCATAACAGGCTAACAGAGACAAGTGGATGACATTACCAGACATTGGTTATGCAATTGCTAACCGATATAATGTCATTTTAGTGTGTATGTCATCCTCTCAAAATTATACTATCTTCCCACTACGTTCCACACCACCTCCAGATATTACTAAACATCGTTTAATTGGTATAGGACATGTTCATGGATGTCATTTCGTGCAGGTAATTATATTAATTTTTTATTTTATTTTAAAATTACTTATGACTCCATTAACTATTTTTATTTGTATAATGCAGGTTAAGCTACAAGAAGGTTGTCCTTTGCCCATGGTGAATATCATCTCCTCAAACCACTGTTATCCTCAGGCTCGAGCGTGGTCATCTATGTATACTAGTAGGATGCAAGCATTTGCACAGTTGATGAATGTAACAAAATCTTATGTTAACTTAAGTGATTCATGATATTTATAAATTTGTTCACATCTATTTATAATAGTGTTATTATTGTTGTTAACCAATCACAAACATTTAAAATACAATTGTCTCGAACTTGTACTCATAGTCTATAGTCTGCATAATATACCATACTCATCAAACATACGGCTCCAATAAAATTTCAAATCACAGAAACCAAGTCACCTACTATTAAAAACATGTCAGCACTTTAAAACTTCAACCGAACTAAAGTTGTAATCTCAGTTCATGAATTTGGTCTGCCACTTCCAAAGAAATAAATTACACACTTTCCAGATAAGGTTTTAACTAAAATGAACTACGACACACAAAATTATACTATTAATTATCATTTATATATATATATATATATATATATATATATAATATAAATCTATACTAGATTAATATAATACGCAAATCCCAATGTATTATATATATAAATATAATATATTAACTTAATATATTAACATAATATATTAACTTAAAAACGACGTTCTCTGCACCTAAGTTATCAACGTCATCTTAATATTAAATTATTAAATCAATTTATATACAGATTTCGTTTAAAGTCACATGAAAAAAATATTACCCATACTATCTATGAAAAGAGTGAGTGACAATAAAGAGTGAGTGACAAAATCCTATCAATTAGACGTCGAGCGTCTACTACGCACATGCCTTTGTCCTCTCCTAGTTGGGGAATATTCGTCAATGCCATCATTAGCATCCTGAAGCAGTTCCACCATCACCTGATGTGCAACAGTACCCTCAGTCACATGACGACACGATATCAACGACTGTATCTTTTTCGCCATTCGCTTAAATCTAGCCTGCATAATAATTACATCAAACAAATAAATAAATATGGTTAAGCCAAATTTAATAACATAAGCAATGAAATATAACATACCAAGGCGCCAGATGGTGAAGGTGAAGAGGGTCTATGATGAGGTCGTGCCTCCTGTGGAACATCAGGACGCTGTGTAGGCGCAAGAGGCGGTCTCGCGTCAGCTGGAGCAGCAATAATATAGGGATGTGAAACCCTCCTAAACCACTGTATGTATCCATCGACACATTCAGAAGGGTATGATGCCTGTCTCACATTCCTAATAACGTGATCTGTGAAGTGCAACCACGCAAAATCAACAGCGACTACATCTGCATCTGCAACAACAGTCGGTGGACGTGGAATCTCCTGGTAAAACCCAAACTGTCTCATCAGACGCTCAGGCAAATGACGAGAAAGGGTGTCCCCAATCCGAATCCATCCAGAATACATACAGACTCCGAATAATGGACGAATGCCCCGATGTCCCTCGTATGGATGCCATACAACTCCACTGTATGTTAGGCCATCCAACTGCTCCCGAATCTCTGCAAGAGTCGAACTCTGCCGAGGGCTCTGCCACCTAGTCGCACGTGGTGTGGTGTCATCATAAGAAGACACCAATCGCCTCCTTCCCATTCTAGGGAAATGCTCATATATCCAACTCTAATAAGGCAATTATTCAATTAAATATTTTGTATCTTTGAACATGGAGATAAGTACATCAAATAAATGTGCAAGATTTCTGTTTGTACCTGAAAAAGAGTCAAATATCCAGCCATCTGCTTCGTGGAAGCCAGACTGGCATCCCCAAGCTGCTCGTACAAATGGGCGAGTGCAGCAACGCCCCAAGCATATCTGCCACACGCGTGTACGTCTCTAAATAATAGTAGGTAAGACACGCGTATAGAACTAGCACTTTTATTTGCAAAAATGGTGCATCCTACTAGATGCAACAGATATGCTCTGGCAGCATAGTCCCAATGCTGCGACCGACACCTCTGAACATATATGTCTCTCAGCCAGCTGAGTCTGACTTTAGTACCACGTGCATCCTCCATCTCAGCACCAGCTGTGCCACCATCAACGCCGAGGAGGTCTACGAGGGCTGTACGAGCCTCCTCAAACTCCAACTCCTCCAAATCACATAATTGTCCAAGCACCGGGAGATGAAGTAAAGTGGATACATCGTCAAGCGTGATCGTCATCTCCCCTACAGGGAGATGGAAACTACTCGTCTCAAAGTGCCACCTCTCTATGAATCCGAGCAATAAGCCCTTATCAACGTAATCGTAGCAGATCTGTGTGAGAGGCATCAAAGAGGAATTCAACACAATGTGTTGAATTTCCTCAGCGCACGGTCCTAATTTATTAACTTTTATACCATGCGAGATCAACTTGAGCATATCCCCTCGATCCTACACAACAATATTTAATATAAATTGCCTTAAAAAAATTAATAATTAAAATTTAAGTTAATTACTCACCCGGCCCTGTGAAATACCGTAAGCAACATGTTGAACATAGTGCGTCAGCAAAGAAGCATCACGTGGACCTCCAGGAAATCCACCGACATCCTCCTCGTGCATGTCAGGAACATCATGTTCCTCCTCCTCGTAATCGTCATCAGAGGTCTCCTGAACAGGACCCTCGTAGGCCTGATATGCCTCCTCCTCAAATGCTCGATCCTCAGCGATAGGGTCATCCTGAATAGGAGTTGCCCACCCTCTCCGTCCACGAGAACTGTCTCTTCGAAAACTCTCTTCTCGAGAACTCTGTCCTCGAGAACTCTCCCCACGAGAACTAAAAGATGCACCTCGTGTTCTTACCATTTCTGAAAGAAATATTTTTACATGAATTAGATACTCTATAAATTACTTAAAAATACAATAAACTAATAAAATAAAAAAATTAAAACAAAATAATTAAGTAACAAAATTATTTGAAAATAAAAGCTTAATATCGTGTATCAGGCCCTAAACGGATGTCGACATCCGTTTGGCCCTTAGACGGATGTCAACATCCGTCGACGGATGTCCGACATCCGTTAAGGCCTGTCTTCTTCCTCTTCACACTCTGCCAAGAACAGAGAACACACAGCACCGCGCCGGAAACGAAAAAAGCACACACAGAACACACACAGAGAAAGAGAAAAGAGGCAAGCACAGATAAAAGAGGCAAATACAATCTTAAACACACTTTTTCAAACCAAGAAATCTGGGCAACGGAAACAAACCTGCAAAAACGAAACACCACCGCGCCGGACCACCTGCCGCACCCCGCGCCGCACCACCGTCGCACACCTGCACCGCCGCCGCTGCAATGAAAGATGGAGGTTGGGAGCGTGAATGTGAAGGAAAGGGGGAGGTGAGGCTGCTTTGAAACTTTCGAAGGGGAGGTGGGGCTCGAAACTTTCCAAGGGAAGGGAGGTGGGGCTGCTGCTGAAAGTTTGAAAGTGAAGATGAAATTGAATAAAATTAAAATTAGAGTTGGGGGTTAAAAAAGTAAAAACATTAAATACATAAAGGTTAGTTTTGGAATTACAAAAAATAAAAAAAAATTTGGGGAGGTGCCTGTCCAAACTGTGGAGGTGCAGGCATCAACCCCCTACAAAAAGAACCACGGATTATGATGGGCCTCAAAAGGATTTTTGGGCTAGCCCATTTAACAAAGTCCACCGTACGGAAAAAATAAAAGGTGTTATAAAAATAATTTCAGTGCACCTCATTAGGGTTTCAGTGTTGAAGCTTTTATCCTCCGCGGCTGCACGCTTCTCCGTTTGAAACAGAGCCCTAGCCATGGCTGAACAGGTTAGTTACTTTCCGTCATAACAATGCCTCTATCGTGGAGTTGTATTAATTCATTATTCATATTTCTTTTTTAATTTTGTTTGCAGACAGAGAAGGCTTTTCTAAAGCAACCGAAAGTGTTTCTATGGTATGCTCATGCACAGAATAATGCATCTTTTTGTTTCTTATTTGATTTAATTTATTTATGTTTTCATTCTGTTGGTGTCTGTGTTGATCGATTTTGAAGCTCTAAGAAAGGTGGAAAGGGAAAGAGGCCAGGGAAAGGTGGGAATCGCTTTTGGAAATCAATTGGTCTTGGATTCAAGACTCCCAGAGATGCCATTGAAGGTATGTTCTGTTACGTTAGTAAAGTTTTTGTATTTTGTTCTTATGTATAATATATAATTTATATTCTTGTTATGGCTTATGAACATTTGTATCATCATTTCAATAATTTTGGCGCTCAAGTTACTTCCATATATTTTATTGCTCTGATTTTCAAAGTGATGCCAGGACTAGGATTTTATTTTGTTACATGAAAATAGTTGAACGAATTTACAATCAAACCTAAATATTAATATGACATTATGGGCTGCTGGTAAATTCTGTTTTAGAGACCCGATGACCGACGAAGGGTCATGCCTGCTACTCTGCTTCCCTTTCCTTATTTGTTCGAGATAATGCATCTATTTTGGTGTCCTAGATTGCACGAGAAACAGTCCATTTGGTGAAATTTGGTTGAAACTAATACATATTTGTTTCTTGATAAATTGGAGTTTATAATGATTTATTTCATTGTGTTGCCAAAACACGCTTGCAGAGAGAGGTGAGACTGCTACTAAGTATGTAATAATGTGATTGACGATGTGTCATGAGAATTTAAAATTGGTCTGTGAACGTACACAGGTTATTGTTCGTTTTGGAATTTGAATGTTTCTTGCCAAATACATAATGAGTTGGAATCTTTGGGCTTTAGAGGTCAAGTTATGAACTTTATTGAGGAAAAAGTTCTTCTAATGAGGTATGAGTGAGAAATGAAAGAAGTCCAACGGTAAAAGGTGTTTCAACACCCATATCAGTAAGAGACTAATAAGAGAGTAACACAAATATACAGAACGGAGTATGAATTTGGATCATACCCCTTGTGATGAAGACTTTATATTATCAGCTTTACAAGCTTTCCCTTTCAGTTTCAGAACAATAAAGTAATTATGTCTTACTGGGAGTTGTTGTGATTAACCTTACATTGGAGATACAACAAAAGATAAGATAACATAGTTGTAAGGTTTATTTATAATATGAGTTATATTTTCAGTATCTCAGATGAAGATAGATACGGTTGCTATATACTTAGTTGTCGTGTCATTTATGTGTTGTTGGAAAGTGGCTTTAATCTTGAAAGCTAAATCTTAAACCTGAATCAAATTTTTGTGTATTTTTATATATGATCTCAAACTGTAGCAAGTAAGAAGATTTTGATCATTTTTGGGTATTTTAAGATTCATTGTTTTATTGCTCAAATCTTAGGATTTATAATCTCCTCCTTGACTATTACATTTAGGCTATTCCTCTCTGTATCTGTTTGGTGACTTTTGTCTCTAAATCAAGTCCCATTTTTTTCTATACAGGGACCTACATTGACAAGAAGTGCCCTTTCACGGGCAATGTTTCCATCCGGGGTCGTATCTTAGCTGGTACATGTCACAGCGCTAAGATGACAAGGACCATCATTGTCCGGAGGAACTATCTTCATTTTATTAAGAAATACCAGAGGTATTCCCCCTTTAAACCTTCGGAAGAATTTTTTTTTCATTGGATTTGTTTACTGGGACAAACATATAATCTAACTGTTTATCTGCTTGTTCTATTTAGATATGAAAAGCGTCATTCAAATATTCCTGCACACATATCTCCTTGTTTCCGCGTTAAAGAAGGAGATCACGTTATTATAGGCCAATGCAGGTTAGATATTTGAAAGAAACCTTTTTTAGGTTATGAATGTAGGAACTAATTGTTGTTTTCTTGATTTACAGACCTGAATGCCTTTATTTTTGTCATGTGTAGGCCAATATCAAAGACAGTGAGGTTCAATGTGTTGAAAGTAATTCCAGCTGGATCCTCTAGCGGTGCAAAGAAGGCATTTACTGGAATGTGAGAATTTTGTCAATATTAAGTAGTAGAATCACCTTGCGGAGAATACTGTTCAAATGCTTCAAGGTTGAGTTAAATCGAGTCAAATTTTGTGATCTTTCAAAGCTTCTTTATTTGAGTGATTGTATGTTCAGGTTTTTTTATGCATATTATGATTCTTAAACAATAGTTACTAATGTTTCTATTTCTCAGATTATGTTTACACGTTTTGCAGTCATTTATTTTTCTACTTTAAAATCAAAATAAGCAATAATGTGTGTTTAATAACATACATGAAAAGTAATGTACGTCCACTGCTTCGAAGAACGTGGTCATGGGTCGTAACTCCGTCTCTCGTAATTAAGCTTGAAGCATTTAGGCTTTGTTGAAAATACATTTTTCAACTATATTTACGCAATGTTAACAATTTAACATCCGTTGGTATGGATGTGTTAAAAGTGCACTTGTCAAAGAATATCACATTTAAAATGTAAATAATTATCTTTGGTAATGATATGTTGAATGTTTCCACAGTCTGGGTCCGTGGCATATCAGATGTTCGACCGAAAGTAATGTAACCGGTTTAGGTTAATTTGGTTGGAATATGTTGTAGGCCAGTCACATTCTTTTCTGAAAAATATTTAATGTCTCAAATCATCTGTTTAACTGTCCACGAACGTGATAATACCGTTATTGAAGCATGACAAATTGCTTGAAATTAATGTAAGAAGGTCATCACTTGTATAGTTGTTGCATAATCTTTAGCCAAAAGTGTAACATCCAAAAGTTTTACAATACAATTTATTAAGGTTTTCTGATAAATAATATATATATATATATATATATATATATATATATATATATATATATATATATATATATATATATCATGTTACATATAGAAATATTGTGGAATTAAATTTTAAAAATAATAATAGTGTTTTTCTAATAATAAAAAGAAAGAATAGTATAATAAATAGTTATGTAGTGCGTATAAATTTATAAAACACTTATAATAATTATTATACTATTATTATCTTGATAATATTGGATAGAAAAGAATCTTATATTTACTCATACATTGAAAGAAGACTTAATTCATCATATGGTCTATAGTTTTGGGTTTTGTATTCAAATTCATCATACCTTTTAAAAAATTTTATTAATGATCCATATTTTGTGAAAAACAGTTCAAGTTGGTTCTTTTGGTTCAAGTTGGTTCTTTTGGTTTATGGCTAATAATGTAATTGTCCATTTGGCAAAAGTGAATGATGTGTCAGTTTTGTAATATGTGGCACACTGAGGTCAATTAAATGTAAATTTTAAAAATAAAAATTAATGGCATTAAAAAAGTTTAACAGATGGTTAAATGAAGTCGTGGTTGTATCGTTTTGCTATTGCTCGTGCCATGACTAATGGTAGGGTGGAGGAAGTGAAGACCCTTCGACATCACCATGTCCATCATCTACCTTTTCTTCACCTTCATCATCACTATAAACTTACATTCTTTTAACACAAACATTATCACATCTCACCTGGGCAAATAGAAAAACAACAACCCATTACCCCTTTCTTCATCTCGAACCCACAATCAACACACCTTTCCGGCACCATCATTTTTCAAGTTCAACACATACATAATAACACTCTCGAAGCCTACACGATCATCATCCAAAATCTCAATTCTCTTTCCTTTTCTCCTCTGTCCATTCACGCATAGAGAATACAAAAAGTAAAGGGGAGTCACCATTCCACCACTACCCAACACATTGAACGTTGGAATCACAAAGCAATTAAAAACAAGGAGCAAGGTAAGGAGAAATCCTAAATTGCAAGATAATGAACACCAAAACCTAAAACGCGAAATCAACCTAAGAAAAGAAAACCCAATTCGCAAACAAAGAAAAGAACCCCAAAACGTAAAAATCAACCCAGATTCAAAATCCTAATCTGAAATTCCTAATAAGATCTGAAACACAAGAAAAGGAAACTCCAAAATGCTTCAATTTGAAATCCCCTTCTTGCGAAATACTCTCGAACCAGAACGAAAAGGGAGGAGAAACCCTATGTTGTGTCTTCAAGTTGGAGATTTTCACAACACTGACCTAACCTATGTTGGGTTTTCAAGGAATCATCAAACCACTTTCAATTGAAGACCACTTTCACCATATTCTTCAACCCAGAAATCGCGAATGGATTCTAAAATAAGGATAATTTCATTTAACCCTAAGTTAAACCTTGTTCACATCATTCAATTTTTTTTTTTTAATTTACACCTTCAAATATGTCAAACATGACACGTATTGCAGAAAATGTACACATCATTCACTTTTGGTATTTTGAATCGTTTTTTACTGAACTTTTTTAAAATATGGAACAACTTTGAACACAAAACCCCAAACTAGGGACTAAATAATAAATTAAGCCTTAAAAGAACTATGATTACAAAGCATTAAAAGCACGAGGAAGAAAAAAAAAACTTTTAATGTTTTTACCTGAAGATAAAGATGGTTTCAAATTGGGTTAAATGAAGGATAGGAAAGAATATACTGAGAAGCATTCAAGGCATGTGAAAAAAAAATCTAGCAATGCATTTAACGTTTGTGAGGTGAAGAAATATATATAAATGTGAAATATGTTCAAGGAATAAATAAATGGGTGTGATTTTTATTTTAAAATTTCTATTTAGAATTGCATTAAAACAAATTATGGGACGTCAGAAAAAGCTGAAGGAAAAAGGAAAGGTGATAAGAATATGAGAGATGGTTGAAAAGCATGACTAGGTTGCAATTTAACATACCAACACAGATGTAACCAGAGATTCAAACAGTATTGTCTCTTGGGTATAACGAAATCCCTTGAGTAGAATGTGCAGTTTGAATTAAAACCAAACTGTTAGGAAAAGTAATAGTGATTGATGCAAGTACTTGTGTTAGTATCATCTTCACATTATCTATAAAGGAAATTGCATTATTTTATTCCTGTGTTGGATTACAACTCTTAGCCATGAGTCAAGCATTAAACTTTTCAAAAGGTATCATCCAAGTTCCTCTACATTTTCTAAATTCATTACTTCCTTTAAGGAATCAACCCAACAGGTAGGTTCAAAATCTCCCATGTCTTCTTCTACTGCTTTCATTTCATTTTAAATTTTAATTCTTTTACATATTTTATTAAGGTAAACTAAGTGTTTTATGTGACTCGGATATGCAAAACATATCTTGCATACATATTTTCATTTGATAAGTTAATATTTGAACAAATAATAGAGATAGATACTTTTAACCATCTTATAGTACATCTTCAATATTATAAAGTGTTTATTGCATATATGTAGAGAATATTTGTTTCTTCATTTTTACACTATGATCTCGGAAAGATTTATCTTTTAAAATCTCACAAAGAAAGCGTTAAAGCTTCTCCACGTCAACTATACATTCTAAAAAGATTGTCTGTCGACTTTGCAAAGACCATTTACTCTGTATAACATGCTTTTTGCTCTAATTTGGATAAAAGTTATCTAACATAAGCTTAACAATTCATTTTATATTTTCATTTGCAAAACTTACTCATCTTTTATTTTACTAGACTAATTTTCTTAGTAAAATTTGATTATTGTTTTGGAGTGTAGGACCAGTCAATGGTCCAAAGTTTGGTGAGTCTTCTTAAGTTTGAAAGTCTAGGTATTAGATCTCGTCCAAACCATTTAGAGGATATCTGAAAAAAACATTCAGATTGTCAAAATTATTTAGGAGGATATTTGAAAAAAACATTTTGATATTAAAATTAGTTCAACATTAACAGTTAAAAAGATACACTAAATGCATATTACATATTTTTTTACATCAAACTTATATTTATAGATTTCAGAAAGAATTTTTTATTACTCAATCATAAATTTTATCTCTAAATTGATCAATATTAAAATAAATTCCAGTTTATTTCCATCTTACACTCATAGTATACAATTATCAATAACTAGACAATAGTATATATGTATTTTTTAAAGTAAAAAAAAGTGTATCTATTCGTAAACTAAAATATCTTTAAATCACTTAATAGTTGAAAACCTAATTTAAATTCATATCATTTTAAATAAAAGTAGCTACAAATAGATGAAGAATATAAAGGAAGAAAAAAAAAATTGTGATGACTCTTAGATTGCACTGTACCACCGACCACATGTGAATAATGCCAATCACGAGTTTGAACATCAGATATAAAGTTTATAATATAATAATTTCTCCCTCACCCACCTAATTTGTAGTTGTTTTTAGTACACAAAAATAATACACAACGTGTCTCAATATACAACATTATTTCTATTTTTCATTATTGTGAAAGCTAAGTGTGAATGCTTGGAATTATTCAAGTTCTTTGCTGTCCCCCTTACACCTACCACCACTCTAAACAAATTCATTTATTTACTTACAATTAAGTCAATGGATTAATCTCACAATTTACAACATCATACAGGTTATAACTGAACAAAGTCTTACATCAGATAAAAGAAAAATTGGACATGAGTTTATATATATATAAATACTTTATTGATAAGAGATCTTTTAAAATGATATCAAAAACAAATTCAGATTTGACTTAAACTAAACAATATCTTATCCGAAAATATGTGTATTTTGAACCTCCCTGTTCTAACCATATTATAAAATTCCATATACATTTTTTTTAGATAATAAAACTATCTCGAATGTAATAAAAATAGAATTATAAAAATAATATGCTATAACACATAATCATAAATTAAACATAAAAGGAAAAATTAAATAAAACAAATCAGTTTTGAGAAAAGAATGATTGATCATAAAAATTAAAAATTAAATTTTACAAATAAACTTAAAAGTTATAGTATTTAAATTAAAAGAAAAATTATAAATCCTTATCGTTGAAAAATTATATATCATATATCCGAATACCAAAGTAGTTATTACCGAAACCTTTAACGAAAAGTCTCAACCACTGAAGAAAATTTCAGATTTTGAAAATGAAATTCGTTCTGCTACCATTAATCAAGAAGATTAAATAACATTATTTCCTCACGTGATGAAAAGAATTTAAGAAAGAAAAGAAACTTGATCCATGTTCTTTTACTTTTTTGGCAAATCATGTTACCTCTTTATTGTTATATCTTTTTCTAATTTTTATATTAAATGCTAAATGACTTTTTTGCTTCGAAATTAAATATGTTTTTCTTAATCATTTTAATAATACTTAATTTTTTTAACTAATATATTAAGATATTTACAAACTACCAGTAAAACAATATTCAATTAACTAAATTAATTTTGAACAATTTTTAATTAAAAGTTTCTAATAAGTGTAGGTTTTATATTTAACGATTTTTTCTATTTTACATAATAAAATATTATTATGTCACTTGTACGTTTAAATTATAGATAGAAAACAAATCACGTGCCTTTTTCTTACGTTTAAATTATATATCGAAAACATGTCTTAAAAAATGTTTCAGAGTACCAATTTTGTGTATCGGTAGTGTGAAATAATTTAGATGTACAACTAATAAAAAAACAACATTAAATATAATGTTAAAGTAATAATTTTAAGAATCAGTAAACTTATTTTACACAAAGTTATATGGTTGTAAGATAGGACAAGAATATAAAATATTTTGATGGAGTCAAAGATTTTAGATGATCAATTAATTGATAAGAAATTACAATGAGTATAATTTTAATATAATTATTATTATAAAAACGAGTCAACTTGTGTGTATTCAAAAGAATTAACGTGAGATTGTGAGAATGTTTTATTTAAGTTTATTATGACTAATTTTTCTAATCTTTTCTTAACATCTTAACTTTTTAATTGAATTTTTTTAAAGAAAAGTATTCAACTTAATTCTCCCATAAAAGTTATACATACATTGTCATTATATTATATTAATAATTTGAGATTGATTGTTATTTATTAAGATTTAGAAAATGGCATTTTAGAAGTAGTAGTTTAAAATTTAGTCATAATTAGATATTTTAATATTAAAAAATAATTTTAATATAAATAGTTTTATTAGGAATGAGTTTCATAATTTTAAAACATATCGTTTTTTTAAAGTTATTTAACTTTTTTTTAAGAGTTCTCATCTTATATTAGTCTAATTGAAGAACTAATATCGTAGAATTGATCTTTGCGACGAGTTCTCCAAATTGAACCGATCAATTTTTTTTTTGTAAGTTGAATTTCAACCATTTTTCTCGATTTTTTTTCTTGTATATGTTGCATTTGAGCCCCGCTCAACTTACACGAGTCTTTTGACTTATCAGATTGAGCAATCGGTAGTTTTAACAGTGTACCCTAATCATGTTTCTGTTGTTCGTAGGAGTAGATATAGCTCCCTATGTGTTTGAAGCTCTTTTAAGTTTTCTAGAGTTGTTTGATCATCTATCAGGTAAAGGAAACTAACTACCACTTTTTAATATTGTTGATACTGTGATAAATTGTACTGCATGTTTGTTTTGGTCTAAAATTGGTTGTTTGGCACATAGAAATTTTGTTGTGTTGCTTGTTGTGTATTGCTTGTATTTTGGTTGATTTGATTTTGAGAGACTGAGAATCTAGCCATTTGAGAAAATTGGTATTCATTTTGACATCTAAATCTATTTTTGAATCATGCATTGATTCAGAAATACCAATTTGATCATTTGTAGATGTATCTAGTTCACTAAATCACAAAACTGAATATGCAGGTTTCTTATATAACGTTGAGTAGTACTGGTATGACGTTGAGTGTAAGTTTGGTTGTGAAGGTATATAAGCATTTTCACTTTAAATCGTTGAGCGCCACCCTTTGCGAACCATTTTGCAAATAATATGACGCTAAGAGGTGGCTTTGTACCGTTGAGCACCAATTATCACTACAGGTTTGGAACCCTTTTAATATTTTTTGGTGAGCGATAGGTCATTTTCATTGAGCGAGAGAAAATGTGAGAGATTTGACACTAAGCACTCCTGGTTGTGAAGGGCTTTGCGTTGAGCGCCAATGTGATTTTCTATGTTTTTCGATTCTTTGTTTGTTTGAATGGCTTATTTTAGTTTCTATGCATGATTATTATAGATTTGAGATGGATTATGATGCTTGTGCATGCTTGATATGTGTGATGTTGTATCTATGGATGGATAATATGATTTGAGATGTTATTAAGAGAATTTTAAGGAGAAATTCTGTGATGTGGTAAAGTTAGTTATGCTTTGACATAGGAGTTCTGAAAATGAGGTATTATGAACTCTAATAACTATTCACACTTACATAGAGTAGAATGAGTTATGTTGTGAGAGTCATAAGAGTCCTAGTCTATAGGCATTGGTTAGGTCCTAGACGTGAAAGGAATAACCTCGTGAGTAGTAGGGCGATAACCCCTTTGTTTAGGACTCTGCTGAGTATAAATACTACTACGAATACACAGCTATATTGAATACATATGTCAAAACATGGATCTAGATAATCGAGTTAGTGTTAACTTTTGTATGAATGTATGAATTTGTGATATGTATGACATGTGCGATTGATAAATTGGTACATTATAAATGTTTAGATTAAAGTTTTCAATTAGCTCACCATTTCATCTTTGTCTATCTGTCTGTCTTTTTTGTTTATAATTATCATCTTCCGGACATGAGTAGATGAAGATGTAGTTGATCTGGTGCAAAGTGAGCAAGATGTTGCAACTTAGTTTTAAATTTGTTTTATTTTGATATATTCTTTTTCTTGTGAAAAAAAAATTTATAGTATATATTAGAATGTTTATGTATAAGTTATATGTTTTATGAATAACTGTAATATAAGAGTTGTATCTATATCTCATTTGATTGATTGATTATCATCTTTATTTAATTCGTTTTACTAGTTTTTCACTGTTAAAATAAGATATTACATTATTAATACTAATTTTTTTGTTAAATAGTCGACTTTAATTAATAATATGTAATTGATTGTTAATATAATTATTGTAACGTAATTATAATTAATTTGATATAAGTGACTATTTAACTTATTTTATTTAAAATAAATAAATAAATAAAATTAGTAAGACAAGAGAAAATGTGTTGCTGTTATAAGTTGAGATCATGTGTCATGAATATTAAATATTATTGTTATAATATTATTTCCATCAATTTGAGGAAAATAAGTGCATTAATTTATCTAGACCAAATTAAGAGTGGACGAAAATAAAAATAAAAATAAAAAATATGATAATAAAGAAATATCAAAGCTTTATTTATTTATGGAGTATGAAAAGGGAATGATGATGGTATTGAGTACGTAGGCGCAGAGAAGGACATTTCCCATTTTCCAAAATTCCATTCCAAGAATGAGAGAAATATTTTGATAGGAAGATGCGTAAGAAAAGCAGCAACCATGTAACTCCATTTTTAGCCACGCTTTCACAGAAATTTCTGCTCTTTAGCCATAACCTTCTCTTTCTTCTTTCTCTTCTCCACACTCAAACTAATAACTAACAACGCTCTCTGTAAACTCATTTCACTTTTAACATATTCCGCACAAAAATCTTTCTTCTCTGACACAGCTGCATCCATCAGGGTCACTCTTATTACTCTCACTTTCCCCCCACGATTGCTGCTGCCACCATGTGTGTGCAGGATGCAGACAAAGATATGGATAACAGCTCAACAAATTCATGGCCTTTGCATTGTCACCTTTTGCTCGCCACCCACATGGACAAAAAAGGATCTTTTTTCAGAACTTCAACTCCTGACACCACAGATACCACTGTCCAAAGTTCCTTTCCTGTGAGTATATACTGCTTTTCTCTGTCAGTCTTCTCCCTTGTGTCTTTTTCTTATGTGTGATAGCTTTGTGGAAACTCTTTTGGTCAAGTTCAGTTGCGTTTTACATGCCATGAAAGTTGTTTTTAATCTCCTTTTACCAATGTTCTTTTTGTTTTTTTACTGTCCCTTTTTGGAAGACACGGGTTTTCTGAATTTGACATTGGTTTGTATCTCATGCCTTTCATCAATGTTTTTAACGCTTTCTTGGTGGAAGAGAATCTCCTAGCAAATGAAGCATGACTATGATACGTGGTGTGTGTCTAATCCAGTGATATTTGTTTGGATCCGACAAAAATTTGACAGTAAATGTATGCTCTCTTTTTTCTTCTTAACAGCCATTTTTCCCCTTTTGATGGAGACTTGGAGCAATGATCTGATCTCGGTGTTGTGTAATTTTGGATTTTTTTTTTCTCTCACGTGATTTTGAAGGGCTTGATGGTGTTAGTTAAAAGTGCTTCTGACAGAAATTAGTTAGTTCAGTCGGCTTGGATACGCTGTAGCTTATTTGTGAAATAATTGATTGTGTTGCCGACTGAATCAGTTGGCATCTCTCTTGCTATTAAATTGCATTCTTTTATGGTTGTATTCCTTTTCTACTTGATGGTTGTCCACAGAAGTGGTCAGTGTTTTCCGTGAGCATAACTTTTTTGAGATGACTTGAAATAACTTCAGGAATAAGCCCAAAAAAAAAGCTGTTTCGAGCTCAATGTTTTGTTGTGTTGTGTGTATATTAGGAGTTTCACTTGCTTTTTATTGAGTTCTTGAGTTTACTTAGCGGATTGAATTCCCTTTCCCTAACTTATCCACTGTTTTTGTTTCCATCATCTTGATTCCCTTTTTCTTCTGTGGTGCATGTAGCTAGAAAGCATTTATGAGGACGAAGTGATTGCAGAAAAGAAAGAAAATCAGATGAATTTGGCCCCGGCTCTTCGGTCTGGAGAGTGGTCTGACATAGGAGAACGCCCTTACATGGAGGACACTCATATATGCATTGGAGACTTGGCAAAGAAATTTAATTATAATGCACTTCCTGGGGAAGCTGTTTCCTTTTATGGCGTAAGCTACTCAGACCATTATGCTAATTGCTTCTTGCGCGAATTTCTAGTTAATGTTTCAATTCTTCTGTAACTATTTTTCCTTTTGTGATGTTACATGGATAGTTTAAACATTCTTGATCCATCACACTGTCTAGGATAGCTAGCAAGCAAGTTGAGTGGTTCATTGCATCCATTGATGAATAAATTAAAATAAGAAAATATCTTATAGATGATCAAATGGCAAAACATATTATATGCTGTTAGACTTTTTTTACTTTCATTTAACTTGCATCTTTTACTGAATAATGCTTGAAGTAGGTCCCAAGATTCTGTTTTGAGAAAGTCTTCATGTAAGATATGTAATATTGAGATCTGATCTGATCTATTATGTATTGCATTGTCATCCCCTTCCTCTCTTTCCGAATTTTGTTTGCATGATCATTTTAAAATCTGACTTCACAAAATGTGGGAAAATAGTGATCTGAGAGGAAAAATGTTTTTTAGTCATTTTGTGAAAGAAGATATGCAATCTTTCAGGGTTTGACATGTGAAAGGAAAATGGTCCAATGTGCAGGTATTTGATGGACATGGAGGGAAGAGTGCTGCACAATTTGTACGTGATAATCTGCCAAGATTTATTGTTGAGGATGTTAACTTTCCTTTGGAGCTTGAGAAGGTGATCAAAAGGTCATTTTTGGAGACTGACGCTGCATTTCTAAAATCATCCTCTCAGGAACCTTCCCTTTCTTCTGGCACAACTGCTTTAACTGCATTTGTATTTGGAAGGTGAGCACTCGTCTACACTGTCCTTTAGTTCTTCAGAACCATGGCATATATTTTCCTTCCCATAAATCTAGTGACATTGTCATACAATAAGTGTAGTAGCTGTGAAAATGGCACATTGACATTCAAGTCAAAGGAGGAGCCTGATATCAACATCATCTCTTATGATTTATACTTGTATGAATCTGTGCGTACTCTGTATCCCCCATAGCACTTAAGAAGAAAGTGTTCACTTCTTTTCATTTGTTTCTATAATTTTTTCCTTTCTCCTTTTGGTTCATTAAATCACCACAAAATAAGTTACTGGCAACAAATCAGACATACAAAATCAGAAATACTTTTCCCCACTAGATTCATGTGTGATCCATCCAGTTTCATCAAAACATCATCTCTTTTTGTCTCCTTCTTTGTTGCTCATGTACACAGCCCTTTTCATTCATTTGCACAGGTCTTTACTTGTAGCTAATGTGGGAGACTGTCGAGCTGTCTTGTCCCGCCATGGACGGGCCATAGAAATGTCTAAAGATCATAGGCCAAACTGTGTCAATGAAAGGACACGGGTTTTGTCCCTAGGTGGCTTCATTGATGATGGTTACCTGAATGGCCAGTTAGGTATCACTCGTGCTATTGGAGACTGGCACCTTGAAGGAATGAAGGGAACGAGTGGAAGAGAAGGACCACTGAGTGCTGAACCTGAACTTAAAATGATGACATTGACCAAAGAAGATGAATTCTTGATAATTGCTAGTGACGGAATATGGGATGTTTTCAGTAGCCAAAATGCTGTGGATTTTGCTAGGAGGAGGCTACAAGAGCACAATGATGAGAAACTATGCTGCAAGGAAATAGTGCAGGAAGCAATGAAGAGAGAATCAACTGATAACTTGACAGTTGTGATGGTATGTTTTAACTCAGATCCTCCAACACCTGTGGTTGTGGAAAGAACACGAGTAAGAAGAAGCATATCTGCAGAAGGACTTCAGAATCTAAGATCCCTGCTAAAAGAATAAAGCATTTTTATATGCAAATAAACAGTTAAGGTGATTTTTTAGAGATGTCACTCTGTACAGATATATTCATCTACCACACAGTTATCACAAGATTGAACTAGTCCTTGCCCTCTCTGATGAAGAAAGAACAAGGCGTGGAGTAATATTATAATAAGTTTACATCATCACAATTATTTTTTTCCAATGTGTATGGAGGAGAAAAATAGTGTAATATGGGACGATATGATTAAATGTAACATTCTACTTTTATCTTTCATTGACTTAATGTAAATAATTGACAACTTATTAGAGGGTCTAGCTTCTCATTTCAGATGTCCTTCACACGGGTGTAAGTATAACAAGATAAAAAAAATACTGCAGTTGCCTTAAATCTTTTGCATATATTGTTACTCATATGATTATTGATCAAACGTTGAATGAGAATCAATTCTTACTGGCACAGAAGGCAGTGGTAACTGATATATGTTAAGAGAACCTATCAAACAATATATGGTGAGAAGCTGAATGTTTCAAAACCTCTTGCGGCTTAACCTTTTCTTTCGAAAGACTTCCAGAGCTTAAAAGAACAATATGCATCTGCTGGTTCAAAATTTAATCAGATAAACCATTTATAAAGTGCTCAATTGTGAAACAACTTAACGGACAAGAAGACTAAAAATTATCTATCGTTACATCAGCCAGTTCCAAACATCTGATGAAGAGAATGTAGAGAAAGAGATACCGTTATTCATGACACCAACTTCGAATGTTTAAAACCATAGTCAGGAATATCCACAAAAAAGCACGAGTAAAGACTGCATGAACAACAAAATACCGAAAAGAAGTTGAATTATTTCACCTTAAACATTCTTATACATTTGCTATTTTTTTACAATCAATGAATCAAGAATCAGTATATAATACAAACATTGAATGGTAATTCCTGTGTGGTAAAAGGTACCATCAAAAGGACCTGAAGTAATCAAACGTGGGTATTTCTAAAAAATATTTAAAATCACTTTCCTGAAAGCTTCTCTCTTATCTCAGTTCTTGCAATACGAATCAAGAATAAACCAGCAAAGAAAATAGACAGAATGAGCATAAAAAAGACACTGTTCCATCCCCTAGTCGAAATATATCCAGCCAAAAGTGGCCCAAGGGCAGCGCCAACAGAACCGGTGCCATCTATAATTGCAGTAACAGTCGCCAGTGCTCGGGAATTCCGATCATTCAAGCTTTGCGTACCAAGATCAGCAGCCACTGCAGTTGTGATGAGCGAATATGGACCATTCACCAAAAACCCCGAAAGAAACATTAAACTGATGTTCATCAACATGGAGAGGCTCCCAAATATGCGATACGAAGCAAGTGCTGGAATTGATAGAAACAGGAATAGAATTGCAGTAATAGCACGTGCTTCAATCAAGTCAGAAACGAAACCAGCTGTTATTCCTCCTAGGACTCCCCCAATGTCAAATATCGTTGATAGCAACCCAGCAGTTTTGTGTGAGATATGCACACCGGCAACAGCTGCAATGAACACCAAATTTGCAAATAAGATCATGAAAAGAGATAGTGGCCAATGTGAGACGTTAGTTTGCACAAAAAGACTGGATTTTTTATTGGCAAAAACTTTGGATTAAACCAGAGTTGTAGAACAAAAAACATAATAGACAAGCCTAAGCCCTAACATTCCCTCTCTCTCAAATACACAAAAAAACAAAAAATTACAAACTACAGAAACTGCCATGACAAATATGATTGGTTCAATTTATGTAGGAGAAATAATCACCTAATTTTGTCAGCTTGCTTAGATTAGAAAAATAAACAAGTATTTCTCTAGATTTAAATTGTACCGAAGATGCGGATAAAACACCCTACAAATACCTGTCACGCAACTTCATAACTGCCTAAAGACACACACATAACAGTTCAATCAAACAAGCACTCCAATTTCCTAGTAGCAAACCCGGACACGATTTATAAGGAAGATGGAGACACTATAAATAAATATTTGGATATGAGTAACGTACTGATGCTAGATAAAAGCCAATCATTTCTATCTATTATCATATAGCTTTGTATAAAATAACAATTACCAGTGTGCTTTATGTAGTAGGGCAACCAATACAGAAAGGTATAAGCCACTAGCTTGGAGAAAAAGAGACAGAAAGCAAACGGAGCCACTCCTGGCAACTTCCATGCCTCCAAAAACCCAATTGCAGAAGAAGAATCTGAATTATCAGACTCAATAAGCTTAGTTTCCTCCGATTCCCCTTTCTGCAGATTCTCTACATTTCTGGTGTCAACACTCATTTCGATGTCCATTCCAGGATGCACAAATCCCATACTCTCGGGGTTCACGACAAGAAACAAAAACACCAAAATCCCCACCAAAATTATAAGGAGTCCAGGCACCACAAAGGACCAACCCCAGCCAAACTCCAAAACCCCTGAAGCCACCACTGAACCAATGATATTCCCCACCGAGGTATGCGAATTCCATACCCCCATTATCAAGCCCCTCTTTGATTCCCCTAACCAATTCCCCACAACTGCAACCACACAAGGCCATCCAATTGACTGAAACACTCCACAAACAATCTGAACACCAACAAAAAACCCCAACACATGAACATCTAACCAATAACCTAACCCAAAAAGTATGGTAAAAAAGCCACTGCCCATCATCCCAAATACAAGAAACAGCCTCAAATCAATCCGATCCCCAACGTGACCAGCGAAATACATGCCAATGGAGTAAGAAGTAAGGAATGCAAGATCAAGCTCGCCCAGCCTGTGAGTACCTTGGGTTCCATTGAAAGGTGGCCACCCAGTATCATAGGAGCTCAAGTTGGAAACTTGAGCTGCATTCGATGGCACTGTGGGTCCCAGAACACTCTTGACAATGCTGGGGGGCTTCCTTGAGGCATGGAAGGAAGCATATGCAAGGAATGTGATGACAAGAACACATATTTTGTGGAATAGTAGGGTTTTGTGAGGGGGTTTCAGGCCAGGAAAGAGTGTCAGAGCTGGAGTCTGGCTCAAACTCTCGGATTGCATTCTAATTCATAAGGATTCTATTCTACACAATGAATCTAATACAATCTAACGTAGCACAATTACGAAAATATCAAATATTTCTCCTTTTTCTACCAAAACTGAATACAATATTAGAATCTATGATCTGAAGAATACAAAAGAAGGATCCGAGATTGGAGACTGGAATTGAATACCGAAGGATCAAAAGGGTCTCCTGTATCATCCGTTACGAAGACAGAATTGTTGGCGTGAAATCTTAATGGTGTTAGTTTTTGAGAGGGGGAAAGTACAAGTTTCAGCAGTGGCTAAAAGACAGGGAAGGAAGGTGTGAAAAGTGCAGCTAAAAAGCAGTGACATAAGATAATAGATTTAGGGAACGTGTTAACCATGGAGTTGCAGAACGATGCAAGAAGGTAGAAACTGGTAAGATATTGAATCCAGGAATTGCAAGTCAAATACGTATTACCCATTGTTGTCTCCGGATCCGACTGTAACTTCTCCAAAATGCCCCCGGAATGTTGAATGTTCTACCTCAAAATATCTTATTCTTTAAACATTTTTTTTCCCCAAAGTTAATTGTGATGTTCAGTTTAGTTGTCGCTTTTAAAAATGTCAACCTTTAGTCTCTATGATACGAAATATGTATCAAATCAGTCCTCATACTTAGGCCTCATACTTAGGTATCCAATATTTTGTGATTTGTTAAAGGTGTTATGAATAACAAATCACTTAATGAAAAACTTGTTATTTATTAACGGATATGACCGATTTGATACATATTTCGTATCATAGAGACTAAAGGTTGACATTTTTAAAAGCGGAAACTAAACTGAACATCAAAACTTAACTTAGGAACAAAAAAGAGTTTAAACCTTATTATTAGTGTAATTACTATAACTATATAAAAATACATCGTAGTTATTTTCAAAATTCTTCAATTACTTAGTTTATTAGATAAGAACTATTTATTATTATAAATAATTATTAATAATATTATTTGTTAAGGGAATAATGTCGGGGAATCATTAAGAAATATCTACTTTTAAAATTTGTAATATAAGAATTATTCACTAGATTGTTTTAAAGGTTATAAAACGTAGACTATTTTTTATGGGGACATAAATTCAAATCTTATAATGGAAAGTTTTTTCATATTAACGAAAATGTAACAAATGTAATAGATATGAAAACATTTATCTATAAATCTTTGTATTTAAGCATTTTAAATTATCATGCTAGTTTAATTTCCAAGTTTGAAATTCAACAATTATTAATATCATTGTATAATTAAATTCAACATTAAAACCATACTATTTATTAATTAAATACATATATTACTTGAATGTGATTAATATGTTAATTTTCATTAAATTCAATTTTACCTAGATCATAACTTACAATATGATTTTTTAAATACAACTAAAATTATGAAATCACTATTTGGTTAACCATGTCAAACAAGCGTTAAAAAAACAAAAATAAAAACAATTAATTTAATAACCAAAATTTTTTGAAAAGGAAAATATAAATTATGAGTCATATAGCTACTTCAACTTCTAACAACATAGTGCTTACCCGAAATAGTTTCACAGTTACACAAAGGCTGAAAGAAAACTAAAGAAAATAAATATTACGGAATAAAATAATTGTAATAATATTAATATTATTACTAAAATAATAATAATAAAGATAGAATAACAGTTAGTTGTTATAACGCATATATTTTGATTATGAATTAATAAAAGAATTATAATACCTACCATTTACAGAGACCGGGCTTTAAATCTTTAGATAGAAAGGAATCAGTTAATTAAACATAATGTTATTATTAAAGATAATAATCTATACTTTTATATATAAAGAAGACACTTTTTCTTATATAATTTTTATTTCAATTATATGTTTTATAATATTAATTATTAACTAATTTTTCAAAAGTTATAGGTGATAATTGATTCTTTTAGAAGTAACTGTTATTTTAAAATATTTTATATAAAACTGTAAAATATTTTTTCTTTTTTATTTTTATTTGTAGATTTTATGAATAACATTCACATACTTCATATTATTATTATTATTATTTTTATCTTTCATATATATTAATTTAATTAATTTACTATATTATTATCTTATAATATAATATAAATATTTAAAAATACGAATGTATAACATTATAATGCTTGTATTCATAATAATAATAATAATAATAATAATAAAGGTTAAATATGTTTTTAGTCCCTGTACTATGGGGCGATTTTGGTTTTAGTCCCTCTTTCAAACTAAGGTACAATTTAGTTCTTCAACTTTAGAAAACTTTGGTTTTAGTTCTTTTTACCAAATTTTTTTAACTTTTTTTGCTTCAAATGTTAACTGAGAAACGCGTTTGAAACAACAAATAAAGTTAAAAAAATTTGATAAAAATGACTAAAACCAAAGTTTTCTAAAGTTGAAAGACTAAATTATACCTTAGTTTGAAAGAAGGACTAAAACAAAAATCGCTCCATAATATAAGGACTAAAAACATATTTGTAATGATGAATAATGGCACTATATTAACAATTCAAAGATATTTGGTATTAAAAATCTTTATATGTAAATAAAACTATATATATTATTAGAAATAATTTTTAAAAATAATAATAACAATAAAAGATAAAAGAAGAAAATTATAAAATAATACTAATGATATCACATTTAATGATATGTTGACATAAGCACGAAGCATAAGCCTTTATCCCTTCAGAGTGGCAGTGAGAAGAAAATATCTATAACATACCAAAAGAAAACAGTAAACTAAATATAATTAGTTTAATCAGTATAATGATTTGCATTTGCTCCTATAAATACTAACATTGGGTGAATGTGAAAGGTGAAAAGATTTAGTAAAGCATTTATTTACATCTTCTATTATTTTATCTATCATTTTATTCTTTTATTCTATTATTTATTATTTATTTATATTTATTTTCATTTATATATTTATATTAATTGAGATGCTTTTAATTTTATTTTAATTTATATGTACCTTCAGTTACACACAGATACTATTTAATTAATTTATATTTATTTCTAATTCTTATTTTTGTTTTCAATTTTTATTTATTTAATTTATATTTTTATCCCTAATTATTTATTGATTTTATTTATTTAATTAATCATATTGTTTGGTTCTAAATATTTATTATTTAATTTGTTTATGGTAATGATAAAATTTATGATAAATTTATATTTGATTATGATAGTTGGAGTTATAACTTTAGAGATTTAAATGAATAAGTTTTACTTAAGATAATATGTTTTTTTGTTATTCAGTTGACTCTAATGAAATTCATTTATTCTGATTATAAAATTAATTTAAATTTTTACAAAGTATAAAAATAAAGCTGGTGAATTTTAAAGAATCTTATTTTGGTATGTTGTGACTATACATTATATTTTTCTCATTTCTTTATTTTAACTACTTTATCAAGTGTTGCCAAACAAATGTAGTCAACAACCTATTTAATTGATAAAATTTTGTATAGGAAATTTTGTCCAAGATCTAATGTCTCTTAAGATACGCAATAGTGACAAAAAGTTACACACAGTCCTAATGAAGTGTCCATCACTTAAACTAGCTTATTGAACAAGTAACACTTTTGAACATCTAGTTTATATTTTGTTACAATGTATTGGTTTTAATTTGGTTAAACCTCTTTAGTTGTCTATATTTTTGTGGGTTTTTCTCAGTTTGATCCCGTTTTATTAGAGCTTCCAATTTAGTCCTAAAAAAATGTTAATTTGAGTCCATTGAGCCCCTGCTGTTAAATTGACATAATGGGGTTACGTTTTTTATGAGTTAGGACATTGACGTGGCCAGTTTTTGCCACATCACTCCTGTCACGTGCACGTCCACATCATCTTCCCCAATAGCAGCACTGTGTGTGAAGGAATCTCACGATGGAAGAGCAACTCGCGTCTTAGGGTGGTTGTGCGATTTGGTGAAAGCGGCACTAAAGCGCTTATGCGCCGCGGTAGAGGTGTGGTTGTTCGTTGCGGGGTGAGTTTCTATATGAGGGGAGAACTCGCGGTGGAGGTTGAACATCGTAGAGGGGATTACGATTAGGGTTCTTGGCATCTGGTTCGCGAGAGGATTGATTGTTTGCAGGTCCCTGGATCGTGGTGGTGCGAGAACACTCACGGTGGCTGCTTGAACGTTTGTTGCCTTGATGGTGTTTGAACAACGGCGAGGGAGGTTGTGCGATTTTGGATTTCTTGGCTGATTGATTTTCTGACTCGCGGTTGTAGATGGTTTCATGATGGTGAAATTGTTTCAAAGAATAAACAGTGGTGGAAGGAGATGGAGCCGCTGTGGCGGTCCGGGGATGGCGCGAATCACGACCATGAATCTGGTTTCTCTGTAGTTATTAAAGGTGGTGGCAGATGATGGGTTTTTGCGTTGTGCAACGACGACATTGAGGCGCGACGAGATGGTGGATGCGCGAAGAAGGTGGCGTTGATGGTGGTGGTGCAGCAAAGGCGCTACTGGCGTTCTCATGGTGGCTTCACAGTTGCGGCACAACAAGGTGGTGACAGCGAGACTGAAGGCTTCACAGTGACTTTAGGCGACGACGCTAGGTTTTGTTCACGGTGGCTAGGGTTTCACTCCTTAGGAAAATTAGGGTTTCTACTGTTGGGAAAGATGACACTAACATGACAGGAGTGGTGTGGCAAAAACTGGCCACGTCAACGTTCCAACTCATCAAAAACTTAATCCCATTAAACTAATTTAACGGTAGAGGTCCAATTGACTCAAATTAACATTTTTTTAGGACTAAATTTGAGATTCTAATAAAAAGGGAATCAAACTGGAAAAAATCCAAAAAAATAAAGACAAAAGGAGTTTAACTTTTTAATTTTAAGCAAAAGTCTTTTTCTTTTCTTAAAATTTAGAAAAAAGAATTAAGAAATAATAAAAAATAATTTTGAGCTCAAAACTATTAAAAGGCGTCATAAAACCATGTTTAGTGTTCAAATATAAACTTAAGATAAGATTTAAAAAATACTAATATTTGGCTCTTGGCAAGTAGTTAAAGAATATTTAACCTTCTTCTTCGGATAATTAATCTTCAAACGAGTTGTTTTTTCACAATAATTATAGATGTCTTTAGGATTGACAATACAATCCCTTTCTACTTTCTTCGCTAGTTTATCAAATTCTTCTAATAAAGGCCAATTATAAATTGAATTTCTTAGTAAAGTAGTAAACCAAGTAAAAAAACATTATTTGTTAATGAACTTTAATAATACTTCATTCTTAGATTTCCATTCAATATCATATATCCATATTCTATTTGCTATGAAGCCAAATATTTGCTTGTCAACTCTTCCATTAGAGAAGTAATTTTGAGAATTTTAGTAGTATCTCTTAGTAGTTTCTCAAATAAATACTACTAAGAAAAATATTTAACAAAATATATTCAAAATATTTTGCTTGAGAAACCAATAGAAGTGTTTTAAAATGTGTAAAAACATATTTTGAAAAAGTTATTTAAACTCTCTTATGGATGTCAAATGATAGAAACCAATTTTGTTAAATTGATAAAATTAATAGGTGGAAATTTATTTTAATTTAGAAAAACTTGTAATCAATTAAATGAAAAGAACGAGACAAGAAATAAGAACTAAATATTGAAAAGTAATAGCAAAAGTAAAAATCACATACAAGATTTTGTATGCGATTTTCAAAGTAGAAAACAGAACCAATGATTTCTAAAACATTGAAGTATGAGTCATGAAATAAAAATCACATACAAGATAGAGGGTAAAAAACCTAAACTTTTAAAACTTTGAATCAATTGAGTGATTTTCTATTAATATAGGAAGATAAATTTATTTTTTCCTATGTAAAATATAAATATTGTTTAGGAGAGACCACATTCTGATATAAATATAAACACATATATTATACAAATAATTCAAACAGTAAACTTTTGCTGGTTCTGGAGAGATGATCCACTTACTCTAACCATGAAGAAGAAAATGGATTGTTGCTAAGGCTTTGCAATGATTTACCATGGTGAACAAAAAGGTTAGGGTGAAGATTTTCCTCCTCTTCAAATGTTGTCCACCCCATCGACTTTTCATGTTTCACTTCTGCATCATTGTGCCTGTTTTTCAATTGTTTCTTCACCTCTTCTTCACTGTGCCTGTCACACCTTGGTCTTCAACACAGTAAGAAAGGAAACTTTGTTAACAACATTTTCAACCTTAGGAGTAGATAATAGTAGTTCTACTGCTATAATGAAAAATGTATGTTAAACTACCGAATTGGTTCCTATAGTTTGATCTAACTATTTTTAGTTCCTATGGTTTCCTTAAAATTTGTTGTCTATTGCTGTCCAAAATCCACACATTTGTTGTCTGTTGCTAAACAAGATCAACCTATTGTCTTGCTTCTGATAACTCCTGTTTTATTTTATACAATAAAAAGTAACGATTGTGTTTCTAGGAAATAGTTACTAATAATTATGCAGAAGGATATCAAACATAGAAAATGAAATGATTGAGAAATGACATACGAGAAGTTGAGATTTGTGTTTGTGCTCCTCATTTCTGTAGGCATTCTTGACAGCTCCTTCTTTACATAGTCCTCCAAAACCTATTTATTCATACAGAAATTTGGCTCAATGTTCAAAATAGCTCTTCATGTTCTTTTTGTCCAAAAGGGAATGTAATTTGCAGTTTGAAAAATAAAAGGAAGTGTTTCAATTCTCAAACCTTGTCATCCACGGAAAAAACAGATGGTGATTGATCAGGCTGCAACTTGTTCATCAGAGACACCTCACCGTGTGCTCTTGAAAAATGCTGATAGGAAGGCAAATAGGCCTCACTGTCAGACCTCTCATTTAGAGACAAAGGAACTGTCTCATCATCTGTGTCACTTTTCTTGCCTTTCCTCAACCCATCAAACCCCCATTGTTTTTTTGCTGATTTCTCTGCCTCAAGACCATGATGATCTCCACCACCACCATGCCCCTCTTTCTTATTTTTATCCCTATGAAATAGAGCTCTAAATGGCTTCCTCTTCATCTTCTCTGATCCATCCCTGAAGGGTTTGTTTTCCTTAGGATGCCTCAATTCACTTTGGGTAAAGATAGAGGGAGAAGAGACTTTTGATTGCGCTGAGTGCATGTGCAAAGGTGAATTGAATATGCTCTTCTCCATTGAGTTTTTCCCAGGTTTGAAAGGAGATCCAAAGCTTAAAACCGAAGTTGCTCCTTTCATAACCTGCTTCCTTGACTGCTTTGATGTCTTCTTGGAATTTGAATTCTCTTTGTTCATCAAGCACTGATCATCCTTCAAGTCAATATCTGACCATTCTTCCTCAGGATTTTCTTTGGTGTCTGCCAGCCCCGCATTGATCACTTCCCTGCCTTCAATCTCACCTCCTAGAACTGCCAATCTCACAAGCAAAGGCCTTCTTGAAGATTGATACTCTCCTTCAGAAATGCATTTGGCATGAAGAAGTTCCTGGCACCAACCAATAATTAAGCAATGTTACATTTCATTAAAACACAGTAACTCAAAAGTAGAACTTCTTATCAATATTCTGTACAAAATTGCAAGCATAACTGGAATTCAAAATCTTAGTCGTGATCTCAAGCCACAATTCAATAGTTTTAGGTCTATCCACATCATCACTACCACATTTGGGACCAATAAGAAACAATTTCTGTACTTTTCAGCAACATAAAAAAAAAAATTGCAACAAAACTGAAAGCATAAATGTAATAGGGGCAATGTCAAATGAATTTGTTAAAAAAATGGATTTGTTAAAAAACAAAAGGTATTTAGTACAAAATGATTATTAGTTTAAGTGGTTAAAGTTATTTATTTAGAAACATCATAGGGTTCTTCCATTTATTAACATATAAATCATTCTAGGCAACATAATCTCAAAGCGGGTGAATGCCAAATGAACAAGAATGTTGGCAAAAGTGAGATTCTTCCTAGATCAAAACAAGTCCTACTCACCTGTAAGAACATAAGCTTGTCTTTGATGATGGAGGCATGATCCTGTTCTGGAGGGGGAGAAGCAAGAAGGGTATCAAGCAAATGGGCCCTGAAAGCCGAAACCTCATCTTCAGAGAGGATGTCATCTTTGTGTAGAGCCAACAAGTTGAGAATCTGATGGAGAGAGTCTTGCTGCCATTTGAGGTTGTCGGATTGAAGTTTCCACAGTCTGTGCTCTGCGGAAACCAAACACCTTTTCTTGAGGCCCAACGGAAGAATGGTCTTGCATAGAGAGGTGATTGAATCGTGCAGAGTGGAGTAGTACGCTCTGGGTGCATTTGAGTACCCCATTTTTTCATACAAAGAACAAGAATTTTGCATGCCAATGAAAATGGTGTCTTGTAGAAATGAGGAAGAAACAATGTTGTATTTTGAATTTGGGGTGGTGAGCTGAACGGTCACTTGATGATGACGATAATGCAGGGACTAGCCGTTGCTCAATGGGTGGGGTGGCAAATGCAAATTTTGATTTTTTTTCAAAAAAGAAAAATAGTTTTATGTCAGTTATTTAGATTTCTTTCACTATTTTAATCTTGATATTTTAAAAAGTTTATATCTTTCTTTCATTGAACTCTAAAATCTTTATTAATTTAAGATATTATAAAAGAATGATTTAACTAACTGAAATATACAAATAAATATATACAAAAACTAAACTGTAATTTTGAGAAATATAAAACTAAAACAGTAGAGAAATGATAAATAAATGAAAAAATATCATAAAGAATTGAAGAACAACTATAGTTTTAAAATTTTTCAAATAAACTGGAGAGTTTACGAGAGTTCACACAATAAAAAGATAAATACAATGTCTTGTATGCTCCTTGGATATTAAAACTTTGATATTTATATTTGTTTATTATATACAATTTGTCTATTAAAGGTAACGCATTGTTAATTAATAAACTCATAAATTTTAGTTGAAAGAAACGAGTGATAAATTCTAGATTGTTAAAAGTATTTCACGTAATTTTGAACTTAATTGAATTAGAAAGAAAAAGTATTTATTTAAATAATAATTGGTTTCATTCATTTGATATTCTTAAATAAGATTTCTCAAATTAAATTGAATTAATTTATGCTATTAG
Organism: Vigna mungo; assembly: GCA_036885675.1. Lineage (NCBI taxonomy): Eukaryota > Viridiplantae > Streptophyta > Magnoliopsida > Fabales > Fabaceae > Vigna > Vigna mungo. Next base: position 6,158,626 of record CP144699.1, read on the forward strand.
AAAATACACTTAAAATAGTAGGATATGTATATAATAATTCAAATAACTTATATAATTAAAATTTTTAAATAACTCAATTTAGTTTATTTTGTTTAAATCATGAATTATGTTTCATGTAAAGAATTATACAACACGATTAAATTGTTTCAAATAATTTTAAACTTTACTTTATTTCAGTTGAATTAGTATGTTTTACTCTTTTAATAAATTCTATCGGTGTTCTCTTATCTGTATAATAATAAGAATGTAGTTCAGATATCAAAATATTCCAGTAGGTTATTTAGTTTTCGTAGAAAAAAAAATCCAATCAAACATATTCATTGAGATAGTACTATGGCTCAAAGTTTAGTTCAGAAAAAAGTTTTCTCATCTCATGAAGTTATTAAGTGTAATCTATTTTTATGATTTGATATTTCATCTGAACTTGCCAACATAATCAGTGATTGATTGATCTTCAAATGTGGTAGATTAGATACATATAATCACTTTGAAGTTCAAATTTTCAAACAACTGACTTGATGTTTTATCCAACTCAGTCTAGAATGGAATACAGGGAAAAGTTAACTAGAGAGGGAAAGAATGGTTGTTCTGCAACATGGACAATGAGAATTGTTTTCCAACCATGGTTTCAAGCATCTGTCATGGAACTTATGTGCACAAGGAAGATGGATCAGTGTCTCTCCAACCCTGAATGATTCCAAGCACACTGCACAGTCCTCTTGTTCAGAGGCCTTCCAGCTCCATCTACTCCAACTGAATTTCCTTGCACCACTTTTCTTTGACCCATATACCTCTCTGTGCAACTCTGTTATGCTTCTTCTTCCACCCTCCACACATGTTGTACTCTTTTGCCTGTTCATTAATTAACCATAATAAGTTTTCAAAACTAAACACACAAAATATCACTCACCTACATCTCATTATTCTTCTAGGTGTCATGAACCAACAATTCCAAAACCTTACAAGAATCATTTGAGCCTCAAGTGAGGACAATGCATAGTAGGATCTTATATCCGATATGCTCAAATTCAACTTAGTCATGAACCAACTATTCCAAAACCTAAATTGAAGAGCTATTTGAGCTTGAAGAAAGCTGAAATTCAACTTGTGTAGCCACACCATGACATAAAACTCCAATTTCAGAAACACAAACAATTACACAAAGACACAGATGTAGAATCACTAACCATTGAGTAGAATATGATGAGTTTATTGAAAGTCTACTTTAAAAATCCTACCATTGATAGTTTGTAATTGATTGATATTATAAAAAATTTTACACGGCTAAGTTGTTGCAATAGACATGAGGGACAGTTACTAAATCTGTTGTGGTGTGTAATACTCGATAGGCAATTGTTTTTTCCTAATGCAGTTTGATGCTTAGGCTGAAATAGTTTATCACAGAATAGCTATAGTTTCTGCAAGATGGTTCTCTAGCAGTATCTTTCTGCATAGTTTCTGGTCTTGTGAATGCACTTTTATGCAGAATGTCTAGTTCTTCATCTCTCTAGAAATAAGCTTTTGGAACTATGTTGTTGTTTAAAGATGACCAGAAGTAGGCTTGTGCTTTGATTTGGCTATGCTTTTATAGTATTCTGCTTCTTCAATAAAGATAATCAGATCTGCATAAAAAAAAAAAAAAAATACTTTTTGTTCTTGATTTTCTTCTGTTACCTTTTGTTATCTGACATCCTTTGTGCTCTAAACTTGTCATCCAATCTTTGTCTGGCTTCTCTGGCAGCTCCTGCCATATCCTCATCTGGGTGTGTCTGGTATAACATGCCTCTTTGCTGTTTCCATTGAAATTCAGGAAGAAAATTAATGATAAAAATGTGCATATAAATTAAAGGAGAATTGAGGGATATTAGGTACATACACACACCTGTGAAGTAGACAAGGAAAAGTTACTTGCATACAAACCAAAAGAAGAGCGCCTTGTGGATAGATGTGAAGCTAAAGAAGTTGAGTTTGAATCCAAGCAACTATGGAATCTTCTTCTTCTTGCACATTCAACTCCTGGAAGCATTCCAGCCATGGATGTTGTATGTTCCAATAGCTCACAGCAAACTATGAAGTTGAATACATTGTGTCTTGCTTCTTATGTCATGAAGGTGTTCTGCAATTTCTTGAATCATGGTTTGTCCTGTTCCTGCTAGTGCTTGATGACAGAGGAATAGAAAGAGAATTATGAGAGTGGAAAAGATGGTTTGATTTGGAAAGCACACTGATTTTATTTGTTAAAGCCAAAAAATAGTAGTTGGTATGGCACAGCTGTTCTGTTGCCCTACGCCATTACTTTCTGCGATAATTGGAAAGACAAAATTAGGCTCCAACTTTGACATATTTCATCACTCCTTGGACAGTTTATTTGAAATTATTCTTAAAATCAATTTGTTTATTAGTAGATTTCTTCTTTTATTTTATATGTTTAATTTTGAAATGACTCATTTTCTTTACTTATTTTAATAAATATTTTATTTATTTATTTCTCGTATGAATACTTATTTAAAAATTATGTATTTAAGAAACATTTATCGTACCCTTGATTAAATCTTTTACCTAAGCAGAACTCCTCAAATTAAAAAAAAAAGTTACATAAATACATAATGTATTTCAATTGATAATAGAAGATGCAGAAAAAAAAAATTGTACAAAAAGGTATGTTTATGAAAAATTTTATTAGAGGTAAAAACAGATATATACTAAAGAAAACTAGAAAATATACTAAATTTGAGAATAAAACAAGGTAAAAACTGTGAAAGAGTTTATTTATTTACAAAATATATACATAAAAACATGTAAAATCAACCGTTATCACTAATGGATACTTACACATTAATTAAAACTATCATCACAAATTCATCATCTTTAACAAAATAAAAATACGTGAAACACGGTTATGGACTTTTAAACCGTAATTGGGTCTACTCTAATTAAAAACTCATTTCGAAACCTATAAATACAAGAGGTGAGTGATTGCATTTATTGTGAATTTAAGACTTTTCTGTGAAAATCGATTGGATTCGTTTTAACTAATTTGAGGATCGGAGCAGATACCACTCATTCAACTTAAAGACTAAAGTAGAAGGACTAAGAACCATTGTAACCAAAATCCAACATATCCCAAACCTTTGACTACACTAACCACGAAGTAACTCCAAATATCTGAGTCAAAGGAAAACGTAGCAGTCTCCCTTCATACTTAAGCATCCCATCATTAAGAACTTCTCTCCATGGTGAAAAACAACGTTCATATCCTCTTCCATTACGCACAACAATGTGTGTGTGTGTGTGTGTATACACCTATAATATAATCACATCTTGACAAAACATACATTTACTAAAACCATAATGCACTCAAACAAACACTGTAAAGCACCTTTAAACATGAGAGACCACAACATCGCAATAAAAAATGCAACGCAATACAACCATGATGGACCACCACCCAACATTCTACTTTCCCAACACAAAACACTACAACATATGACCATAAAAAAGTCGACAAAATGCTCAACATTTTGCTGACCTTCGTTGAGATTCACCTCCAATGACCACGTGATGGATATCTCACGACTCTGTTAATGTCAAATACAAATGAATCCTAATTTTCAAAATTGAATCCCCAATTTCTGAAATTGATTCCCAATTTGTATGAACCCTAAAATCTAACTTCTTTTTTCTCAATCCCTAATTCAAACAAAATACTCAATTTAATGTTTAATTCATTTTTTCCAATTTCTTTTATTTAAAAAAAATAAAAAGACACGTCAGAATCACATACACCAAATAAGAAACTCCACATCATTTAAAAATAAAGATCATCATGCCACGTGAACATCACAATAACGTCGTTGGCCCAATTTAACAACAGAGGTCTAGTTGGAAGAATTTTCACAAAATAAAAACCCAATTGAGATGAAAAAAAAAAGAAGGAACCAATTTGAGATTCCAACCCTAAATAGGAACCTCCCTAATGATTAAACTTATATAATAATAATAATAATAATAAAACATTTTTTATTCTCTCACTTCCATCAAATCTTCCACATACTTTCATAACTTTTACCTTCAAATCCATCCATTTTCACCTCCAAATCTCTTCGAAAGAAAAAACACAAACTTTATCTTTAAATCTTCCCAAATTCATTCACGCACTCTTCCTGAAATTCATCTTTGAATGTGACTACAACATTTATCTTATAAAATATCTTGATGAGATGCTTGTTGATTGATGAAAATAATACATCTTATAAAGTCCTACATCACCTTGGATAAGTAATGGAATGGATGATGGTGGCTATATAATGGAATCTAAGTTCATTATTTTATATGTTTTAGTTAAAAAAAAAGCTTGTATTTGATTTGTTTAGTACAGTGTTGTAAGGTGAGCTTGGGAGAGTTGTCTATTTATTGTACAAATTTTCACATTTTAGTTGTCATTAGACAATTGTACTGGTTTTTCTTCGATTTTGAAGTCTCCATGTTATATTATTATGTTAATCTTATTTCTCTACTAGTAGGATAATTCTCGGGGATAAAGACATTGATGTTCTTCATGACATTTTCTCCATTATAGTAGTATCAGAAGCTTATGGTTTAGTAGGATGTTTTTAGTATGCTTTATTGGTTGTAGCTTAGTTTAATTTTCCACACAATAAAAGATTAATTCCTTATTGTTGGATAATCATTCTTGGTTGTTGAAGTTGCAATAACCTTTGCAAATGTTGTCAATATGACGTAGAGAAATTTAATGGAAGGATAGTTGTCAATGAAGATGTTGTCATGTTGCTATGGTGAATTTGTAACTGGGTTCTTGGAGGTTCAACAAGGTGTGAGGGTGGATCTACAGAGCTTTTCACAATACAACTTGTAGTAACTTGTGCAGTGTCTAATGAAGGTTGACGGTGGAGCGATAAGGACTGATGTGCTTCTAGCGAGGTGTAGAGAAGTCCAGTGCTACTCCAATGATTGCAACGTTTCTAGCGAACTGTAGGGAGGACCAATGTTGGTTGTGAATGTTGGGATGAGTCTTTGCTATAATAATTATGCATGGACATTGATTAATATTGATGCAAGGTGTGGTGATTATACACGACTTTTATTAGCATTGATGCAAGTGTGTGTTGTTTTTGTACGGACATTGACTAATACTGATGTAGGATCCGTGGTGCTTATACATAGGCATTCATGTACACTAAAAGGAAATTCTTGACATGGTTTAATTTCAAGTGAATATTTTTTTTTATATAGAATATGATTGTTGGTGTAAGTAATGAAGATAAAAAAATGTGTTTATTTTAATCATAGTGAAAATTATTTAGTTAATAAAAATAATACGTCTTAAAAAATCTCACATTACATAAGATAAATAGTAAAGTAAGTAATATTGAATATATAATAAATTTTAAATTCATAATATTATATGTTCCAATATATTTTGGAGAATATAATTTGTTTTAAAACTATGAAAAGTTATGTATGTATTATAAAAACTTTCACATGATAATAGTTTTTTATTATCATTAAGTAACGGTCATGAATTTTTTATTTTATTTTGAAGTTTCTAAATTATATTCTTGTGTTCATGTTTTCATCTTGTTTCAAGCGTCTTCTTCCGATACTATTGAATTTTTTTCCTACCTAATGTCACGAAACCTATTTATAGTGTATTGCTTTGAAGTTTTGATTGAATAGAATACAATAAAAAGGAATGACATTTTGACAAAAACAACATAAAATTGAGAAAACAAATGTTGACTCGAATCTATTGATAAGACATAATGTAATATCAGAATAGGTCCTCCACTTGGTTTTGTTATTTACACAGCCTCTATTATTCTCTCAAATATGTTTTAAATGATAAGGACAAAGATAGATCCCAGTCACGTCACATTCTTGAGGTTGGAAATGGTGAATATGATAGAAAAGTTAAATAAAATTAGATTCGAATATGATACAGCGCTAGAGCAGCATTAATCAGTCTAATGTAAATATAAAAAGTTCAATTATTATAGGATTTGGATGATATTTTCATGTGTCAATCTTATCCTTTAGTCAGTAGATTATGTTTACAAGGAATTTATCAAGTAAAACACTAAAAGAAATTATCAAAATAAGACAAATATATGTTATGCAATAGACATGTTTCTTTAAGAAACTTTTTTTGGAAAACTTTTACCTCTCATTTAAGTACATACATCAAATTAAAATTTTTGTTTAATGCTTATCAATGTTAAATATATTAATATAAACTATTTGATAAAATCCTATATTATATTATCGAGAGAGTATGTGACATCACAATTATATAGAAAGACATACATAATCAAGACGTCATCATGCATAATAATTGAAAGCAGTTGGAGGATAATAGAAGTAATTAGGATTACATCATCCTTAGAACAGTACAAAAATGTGTAGTTAGAGTACTAACCTTAAAATATAGAGAATTTAAAAACTTAGAACATAATAAAGTTTCTTCAAAATATCCTAGGACAAGAAAATTAAAGCCTAGAGAACTAGGCAGTAGCATTGGCATCCCCATCAAGAGTTGTTTCCAAAGTATCCTCTCGCCATCTGCTCCCGTCCAAATGGATGATCATCGCAAAGGAAACAGACGCAAACATGGCACAAACACAAGCAATTGCAAGGGTGAGCTAATTATATAAAAAGCATACAATTAAGAGCATGTACATACAAGAGATTAATTTAAAATCGCAAAGGAAACAGACGCAAACATGGCACAAACACAAGCAATTGCAAGAGTGAGCTAATTATATAAAAAGCATACAATTAAGAGCATGTACATACAAGAGATTAATTTAAAACAACCAGGATAAAACATCCATCCTATCATGCTAAATACTAGACTTGACTCGTCCGGACTTTAGAATGATAGTCGAGTTATGGCAGGTCATGCACCCATGGTGGCTTGTGATACTTAGGCTGCCCCGCCTTGGGCTCCCCTGTGACGCCCGGGCACTGAGAGGGCGGGGAGTGATCGCCGGTGCAAAAGGCACAGACAAGGAGCGGCTCCTAGCAGGCTTCTAGTGGAAGGGGTACATGGACAAATCGAACATACACCGGAATGAGAGGGATCTGGAGACTGTATAGGTATGGGACTATACAGTTGAAGGATAGCTTAAAGGAATTGATTTGGCTACTCATATCACCAAAATGCATTTGCTTTTCGGTAGCCTAACCCATAAGAACTCCATAGTTAAGCGTGCTTAGTCTGGAGTAATTCTGGGATGGGTGACCTTCCGGGAAGTTTTCTCGAAAAGTGTGCGATCGATGACAAAGCACACTGGAAAGCCTCGTGGTGATGTGTGGGGGCAGTCAATATTTCCATATTATATATATATATATACTGGAAAGCCTCGTGGTGATGTGTGGGGGCAGTCAATATTTCCATATTATATATATATATATATATATATATATATGTATCATACTTTTCATATTCTAACACCCCAAATTTGTGATAGGCACCTATTTAAACTTATCTAGATGGATTTTACCAATTATACATTGATTCTAAAGTTGTTTAGGCTTGAATTTAACTTCAGAACATCACATCCTATGACTTATGGATTCTAATTCAATTCTGCCATTTTTAATGTGTTTTTGTTCAATTTTATCTCTCTAACAAGTCACAACTGACTTGTCTAATTCCTCAAACAGACCAAATGCACTCATCACCCCAAATGCACAAAATCACCATCCAAATAGCTTACAATGCTCCCTTAATTATGAAATTATCACCATCCAAATAGCTTACAATGCTCCCTTAATTATGAAATTGCCTGCTAAATTATTTAACACTACAAAATGCTTACTCCCAACTTCACCTCACTACCCAATTGGTTACCGGAGAGGGTTCAGATGTCTGAACGCATCAGACTCACCTTCGGCGCTAGCACATATGACTAGTCACAACTGACTGGACCAGGCCAGGGCTGCTATATGATCAGGGATGTGCCAACTCAGGTTTTTAAGTCCCCTCTATCCTACCAACAAAGAAAGGCTCTCAACAAGTTATAATTGCTTTATTTGAGTTATCTAAACTAGTTTGTTGTGCTCTAAACCTCAAACACCCAATTTTTATATTTTACCCCCCTCTCACAGTAATATGAAACAACACCCATGCACCCTATTAGTACCCATAGCAATGCTAGTTAAAGTCTCACCCAAAACCTTCCCAAAACAAGTCAATCACATTTAATACTCATTCCAGACATATTACATTCATCAATAATATACAAGAATCATTCAGAGCTCATAATTTATGCAATCCAGTTCATACCAAACCAAATACTTAAAATAGTAACAATATATTCTCAACAGTACATCATATTTTTTAATTCAACATGCATAAAACATTAAACAGATTCAACCAAGAAAATAATTAGCTCCCCTTACCTTAAAGACAAATTGTCTAGCTTACGGGGGCCCTCTCACAGCAACTTTATACAGCACAGAAATTGACAGTACCTATATATCACCGAAATGGTGAAGGAATCAACTCTTAGAGTTAAGCCTTAAACAAAATAAGAAGAAGAACGCTCCTATTTGTCTGCAGCCTGTAAAATAGCATGCCCTAAGTTTCAAAAACTGCGGAGAAGAGGAGAAAACTACTTATTGGTGAAGAACGAAAATCTAATCGGATAAAAAGGAAGTCATCGACGTTGCAGACGCTTGGGCACTTACTAAAAGAGCATGCAATGAGTCAGTGCAGAGCAATGAAAGAGAGAAGGCAGAGAAAAGGGTGAGGGAGCTTTCTAAAGAAAGAAGCATTCTCAGGAAAATGATTCTGCTGTTTAGAAAATTCAAAGAAATTAAAGAAAACATATTTTCTTTCTTTTTTATTAATAGCCCATCCCCTTTATTCTTAATATTATTTTCACCCAATTTTCTTTTAATATATAATGTATTTATATTTGGGTCCTTACAGAGTCTAATCTTAGTAATTTATTCAATGATAATTTAGTCTTTATCAATAACATATATTTAATAAAATAATAAAAAGATTAAATGATGTTATTTTCCAAAACTTTGATACAATGTTCGAATTTACTTATCAGATATATTTTGGTCTTTAAATTATAAAAATGAATGTATATACTCTTTTTAATTTAATCATGTTAAATTTTTTTTGACGTGTTAAACGTATTTCATGTTAAAATTTGATTTGTTTACATCGTTTAATACATTCTAGTTTCAATGTCAATCGAGAGATGTATTTGACGCGTGAAAAAGATTTAACGTAATTGGATTAAAATAATTATATCTTTTCTTCTTCTTTTTTTAAGTTTGAATACCAAAATGTATCAAAGTTTTAAATATGAATAAATTCCAATTTCACGCTAAAGTTTAGGACTAAACACATATTTAACTCCTAATAAAATGTAGGTTTAATTAATATTTTGGTTATTTTTTTATATTTATAATTTATATTTTTTATACTTTTTTAACACAATTAAGGTTCTATATTTTTTTAAAAAAAAAAAGTCAAATGTGGCCTTTTTCAATAAATTGGTATTAACACATTTAGAAAATTAATTACATATCAATTTAGTCTCTCTTATCTTTAAAATCCTTTCTCCTCATGTGGTAGCAAATAGACTCCTTTTTGTAGGTATTCTGTGAGTCGTTTTGAGGGAGAATCTCTGCATTAAATGGATACAAATAATATCTGATTTTTAATTGTGTATGGAAATAAGGATGAGTATCTTCATATCTACCTTGTCCTCTCTCTGTTTCTATACTCATCCTAATATTTATCCCATTTCATGTTGTTTCTGTTTATTAAAATATTCATAATTTATTAAGTAACATAAAAGATTTTCATATATATATATATATATATATATATATATATATATATATATATATATATATATATAAAATTTAGTTTTATAGTCTCTTTTTCTTTCATTGTATTTATTTTTCTCTTTTAATTATTTGGCTTATTCTATCTTTATAAAATTCACACATATCTTGATTACACATTGCTCATTTGTGTAGTTATGTTCAAACCTTGTATTATCATTTTCCGTTAATCAAATAGTTTTTAGGTTTCACATTTCATTATTTCTACTTTTTTTCAGTATTTTTTTATTGTTTATTTTTTTCACATGAAAATGTTTTACTTTAGTTCAAGTGTTTATATGAACCCTTATGTAATTTGAAAAACAAACTTATTTTCATCTTCTTTGATCATTAATTTTTGTTTTATTAGTAGAACTTTTTGTTTTTCTCAAATAATCTCCATTATCCCTTAAATAGCGTAAACACTTTATTGCCTCATTGTGTACACATTTTTAAATATTTACAAATTATTTAAATTTTAAAAGTAGTAATTAAAAAGATAAACTCTTATTTTAAAAATTAGGTCAAGAAACTAAAGAGTCTAGTCCTAATTGTCGCGGCTGATAATTGATTATCTAAATTGATAATTGATTATCACAATAATTTTTTAAAAAACTTTTTCTCGATATGATTATCAATTATCAGAAGGTGATAATCGATTATTACAAAGACTTTTTTAAAAGTTATTTTTTTATGATAATTAATTACCATGGAGACTTTTCTAAAAATTTGAATTTATTTTGATAATTGATTACTATTATAGTTTATCTATTATCAGAGAATATTTTTGAAACATTTAAAACTTTCCTAAGTGATATTGTGCAAGTTGCTTTGTAACTTTCTAAACTAAGTCTTACATACATTTTGTTCATAATAAGACTTATTACAAAAACTTAAAACACACACTAAACTCTAAGTCTTTCAATATCTTTTACATGTTTGAGTTCTTGGACTTATTTTTATCATCATCAAAATTTCTTCATCTTCTTAATCTTTTCTTTTGCCAACATGGTTTACTTATAATAAGTATAATTATGCGAACAAGATATTAGACAAAGATATACGACGATATCATATAATGAACGAAACATAAATTATTGACAAAGTAACAAGTCAAGCTTTAAGTAGAAATGCAAAAATAGGTAATTTCATCAATGACACATGTTATAAATGAATAAATAAGTCGTGAAAAAAAATAGAAATACAGGAAACACAATTACATAAAAACTAGTCAACTAAAAAAAATAGTGTGGGAATACTACTTTAATAAAAGATTTTATCAACAAACACAACTCTTACAATACTATAGTACAAATGATACATGAAGTTCTAGTTGAAGCAACAATCTTTAAAGATGCATAAGAAAAATACAAACATTAAACATTCTCCAAGGATAGAAGCATCTAGTAAAAACAAATACATATTGTGCTAAATACTAAAGAAAAATATGTTATTTGTTAGACGATAAACAAACGCATCTAATAAAATCAAATTTAACACAATCATTATATCTTCTATCCCAATAAGGTTGTTGTTTGCAAGCAACTTGTTAGGAAATATAAGCCACACAAGAAAAGATGTTGATGGATTATATTCTTCCTTCTCATTCCTATTCTTATCACTGTTGTTTGCATTACATTGGCACACTATAAAGCTTCACCATTAAGACTTTGAGTTGGATCGTGTTTATCTTCTTCTGCAGTATATTGGGCCCAACGTTACCAAACTGGTTTAATTAAAATTATAACAAGAAAATAAAGTGGAGAAAATTGAGTATTTGCACTTCTGCTTTTTCTTTCCTTTCATTTTCACCAAAATTTGCTTCTTTTAAATGTCATTTTATTATTATCACACGGAATCTCGCGAGTCTTCTGCAGATCCAACTACTCAAAAATACTACAAAAAGATGACCCTCACATTATGGAGTGTTTGTCGGAAAAAAGAGACCAGATCTACCAAGTCATTGGAACAAAAAGGGAAATAAGAATAAAAAAATGTTATAAGCCCTTTTATTATTATAAAAAAAATACAAAGATAAAATAAAAAAATAAAATACGTAGTTCGTGTCATTTTTTTTTTCTCTGTATGCACCAGTAAAAAGTTCTACTCATTTTTACACCAAATTAAAAATGTAAGATACTTTGGACATTTTCTAAGCCTTTTTCTTTATCGTATTAAACGAGAGAGAAAAATCTTAGTCTTTTTTTGTTTTTCAATCATATATTGTTTATGGTACTATATTTTTATCCCAGTTTTTTGTTCCAACTAAATCTATTTGTTTTTTTCTTATAAAAAAGTAACACTGATTATCAATATATCATTCTTCCTACGACATGTATATTTTGAAAATAAAACTAATTTTACGAATCTATAAAAAATTATTTTGTGAATGTAAAAAATTATTGAAAGAGAAAAGTCCATTAAAACATTAAAAAGAACAAGGAAACGCCTAGTTTGAATTAATATATTTTACTCTTTTAATTTTCGGCATGCGGATATGATATTAAATTTTCTTGATGATTTCACGCTTGATTTAATGTTCAGCAGTTGTCACTGAAAGATTCGAAATGAGGATATCAAGGAATTATGAACGAACATATTTTCCTGTCGGTTATTATTTAACAGAAATTTCTTCTTCTTTTTATGAATTCATTTTGAATATTCTTCCAAGGGATGCTTTGGGTAAAATTCAGATGGATCAAATAAATTTTGTTTCAAATTGTAATGGATTGGATAAAAGAATTTATTGTTATGTTTCAAAGAATAAATTCTCTATAACTTTTAAATAAATAGAGTCAGTTATAAGAATATTATTCACTATTCATCAGTTAGCTACTTGGATTTAAGAGGATTTGAATATAATTTTCTTTTGTTTATTTGAGTGAATTTGAAAGAAATCGAGAATGGATTTGAAAGTAAATTTTTTTAATCTGTCACATAAATTAAATCCTATATTAATTCTTACAAACTTTACTTTCAAATTCACTCTCGTTTACCTTCAAATTCACTCAAATAAACAAGAACAAAAATTATCTTCAAATCCACTCAATTATTCTCTCTCAAATCCACTCTTAGATCATGTCTTCTACATCATTATGTAAGTTTAATATAATAAATATCACTAACTAATTTAGTATCTTCATCTTTAGAAAAGATATGACCATGCAGCCAAAACATGGATACAAAACAATATGTTATATCTCTTTATACTAAATAACTGTAATGACTTGTAAAAATAAGGAGTTAGTGGAATACACGTGGCATCAAAGGATTGGCTGTAGCATTTGGTAAAGTAAAAACACCCTAAAATACTAGGACTTAGTCATTTTCTAAAACAACCAACTCCATCTTCTTCTCCTTCTACTCTTTTTCCTCCATTGCATAACCTTCCATTCACCATTACTCACAATCTAACCATCCATTTTTCAAATTGAAGCTACCCAAGCTTTTGTGACTACAAGAGGACCATTTCCCACCGATTGAACCTCCGTTTCGTCCAACCGGTAAGAAAGCCCTCTTTTTCTCTTTGTCCTAGGGTTCTAGCATGTGAATTCCTGTTGCATGCAACCCATCTCGTTTTCTTTCTTAATTTAACTTTAATTTAGTCCTAAAATTCGTTTTCCATCATCAATTGATGATTTTAGGTGATTCTCACACCTTGGAGTCAAAGTACTTGGTCTAGGATCATTCCTTGAGTTGGCCGTGCACCCTAGAGGTAAGGGGAGCTAGCTTTCTTTCCATTTTTATAGTGTGTTGTGAATGTATGATAAAATTTTAAAGTTGTATGTGTTGGGAGCATGGAAATTGGTTGAATTGGTTTGAAATTTATACATGGAAATGGGTATGTTGTGTGGAATTGATGATTGATGATTTTGGATTGTTTGGAACTCCTTGGTATGTTGAATTATGTATGATTGGGACTGTGATGATGGTTGAAATCTGTTGTAGTAGTGTTTGGAAGAAAAATCAAGTCCTTTAGAGCCACTTTTGAGCCATTTTAAGGGAAGTGAGGTAGTGATTTTGAGTATATGGGGTTTGTTGTGCTTGTGGACTGTTGGGACAGTTTCACTTAGTGTATTGTGACTTGTTTGAGTCACAAAATTTGCCAAAATAGGTGCAGAATGGTAAGATTGGGTTTTGGGTCCCTAAGTTGAGAAATTGAGTGTTTAAGAGTTGAAATGAAGCTTAAATCAATTTAGAAACGTGTTAGTAATGTTTAGAATCACTTAGGTAAGTTTAATTATGTCTAAAACAAAGATTAGAGGTGTTAGAAGTTGGTTAGAATGGTTAGAAATGGTCTTACCAAGTTCTGTCAAATTCTGCAGAATTCTGCAGAATCTGGCCGTCCGGTTTGGAGGCCTTGGTCAGAGAAGGCTCCCCCTTCTCCTGACCGTTCGGTTTTGTAGGCCTGGTCAGGGAAGGCTGACTCCTTCTCTTGACCGTCCGGTTTGGTGTCCTTGGTCAGAGAAGGTTCTCCCTTCTCTTGACCGTCCGGTTTAGTTCCCTTGGTCAGAGAAGGTTTCCCCCTTCTCTTGACCGTCCGGTTTGGTTATCTTGGTCAGAGAAGGATTCTTCCTTCTCTTGACCGTTCGGCCTGTTTCCCTTGGTCATAGAGGGTGTTCCCTTCTCTTGACCGTCTGGCCATGGAACCTTGGTGAGAGAAGGGGTTTCCTTCTCAAACCGTCCGGCCATGGAACCTTGGTGAGAGAAGGAGGTTCCCTTCTCAAACCGTCCGGCCATGGAACCTTGGTGAGAGAAGAAGGTTTCCTTCTCAAACCGTTCGGTTTGGTATCATTGGTCAGAGAAGGTTCTTCCTTCTCTTGACCGTTCGGTTTGGCTTTGTTCTTGGCCACCTAGGATTCTCAGTCTTAGCCACTCTTGGTCTCATACAGGGTTCTCGGGCTAGTAGTACTCTCGGATCATATAATCGTACGGTCTTAGTAAGGGTAATTGGTTCTTTCGCATGGCCGTTCGGTCAACTATGCTTTCGGTCAGGGGAGGATTTTGTCACCCCATAACCGTTCGGTCTGGACCTATCACTGACTTAGGTGGACTTTGCCATGACTTCCTCTTAGCCAGAGAAACCTGCGACCTGTATGACCGTTCGGTCTGCAGGGTCTTGGTCAGAGAAGAGCTAGCTCTTCTCTAGACCGTCCGGTCTGGCAAGGGTGCCTAGTAGTGGCACCCAAATTCAATTCCAGTGGTTCGGCCACTACTTCTAGTGTTCGGTTTATTGTTTAAAACTTGTGGTTGGTTGGTTTATCGAATTGTTTGTGGCAAATTAAGGTGTGTATGATTTATATGACTTGGAAAATTATCAAATAATTGGATTGGTTGGATTCGGTTGTGAAATTATGATCTCTCGGTGAGATCTATTAGTGTATTGATTGAATGGCGAGAGGCTTCCATATGGGGGGTTATCCCTAACGCTCCAACGGTCTTTCATTCTCACTTAGAGAGGATTGACGCGTGTGGTGGGAGTAGTGGGAGGTCCTAGGATAGGCGCTTTCACTGTAGGCCTATACTGCGGTAACGGACTAGCCTTGTGTATGGTCGGGTGGAACCCCTCGGCAATGGCTTTGCAAAGCAGTAGGGGCCATCACAAGTGCACAACCCGCCCCAACTCTACATTCGTTCTATGTCCGGACGTGTCTAGGAGTCTTTGCATGTTAAGATGATTGATTTTGGTTAAGTTATGAACTAAGTGCCTATGATCATGATAACTTGTATGCTTGTATGTAAATTTATGCTTTCTGTCATGCTAGATTACCTTGATGTGAATTGTATGTTGGTTTGAAAACTAGCTCACCCTTGCACTTGTATGTTGTGTGTGTTTGCTTCTCTCTTGCGATGATCATCCAATCCTTTGGATGTGAGCAGTAGGTGATGATGTGCCTCTGGAGCAGGCGTTGGAGACCGAGGAAGATCCAGCACCTAATACTTAGGATGCTTTTAGACTTTCCTAACTCTTAGTTTTATTTTATTTTGAAAAACCTTAGACCTTTGTACTTTAACTATTAGTCGTTTTAATTTTTCCCTTCTATTTTCGATGACTGTAATTTTATACTTATACAGTTGTTTTCTACTCCTAACTGCTTTCTATTATTATAATACATTGCATTCCATGTGATATGAATTATACACATATTTTGGGATGTTACAATAACCTTCTTGAAACATTTCATAATTTGATACTCTTCAATCATTTCCTCCTCATCCATATTTTTCTAAACACATACCCACAATATATAAATAAATTTATTTCATCACATGAGCATGCATTATTATTATTATTATTATTATTATTATTATTATTATTATTATTATTATTATTATTATTATTATTATTATTATTATTATTATTATTATTATTATTATTATTATTATTATTATTATTATTATTATTGTTATTATTATTATTATTATTATTATTATTATTATTATTATTATTATTATTATTATTATTATTATTATTATTATTATTATTATTATTATTATTATT